>RJWJ010010722.1:0-46245 GCA_004363605.1 Indri indri | reverse complement strand
ATATTGGATAAGTAAGTGCTTTCTAAATCATATTATGGTGATATTTCTTTTCTGTTTTTCTCATTTTTTATTACATTAAATATTATAGGAATTTCAAATGTGTTACATTAATGCATATTGATCTGAAAAGGGAAATTAAAGAGGGATTCTGTGGATTCTTTATATGGATATACTTGGAAACATTTTTAAAATGTACTGTCTTTTAACAATGTTTCTACTGTACACACCTAAAGTTGAAAATAAAAAGAATTTTCCAGATAATTAGATAAAAAATACATTCACAGGTATATCTAGATATTTAACTAGGTCTTTGAGGACATTCACAAAATTATTCTCACACTTTGCTTTCTTTGTCTTAAAAAAAATAGAAATTAGTTTAAATTTATTAAGTACACAAAGAATATATGAATACATTCACGTTAAAAAAATCTGAAGTGGCCTGGCCCTGTGGCTCATACCTGTAATCCTAGCACTCTGGGAGGCTCAGGTGGAGGATTGCTTGAGCTCAAAAGTTCAAGACCAGGCTGAGCAAGAGTGAGACCCCATCTCTACTAAAAACAGAAAAATTAGCTGGGTGTCATGGTGTATGCCTGTAGTCCCAGCTGCTTGGGTGGCCGAGGCAGGAGGATTGCTTGAGCCCAGGAGTTGGAGGTTGCAGTGAGCTACAATGATGCCACTGCAGTCTACCCAGGGTGACAGAATGAGACTCTGACTCAAAAAAAAAAAAAAAAAAAATATATATATATATATATATATATATATATATATATATATATAAACACTACAGATCTAGCGAAAGTCCCCTTGACAGTATTTTTCCCCTCTCTGAAAGATAAGGATCTTAGCACACTGATACTTTCTGCCCTCTTGCTTCCCAGTGTCTTCCACCAACTATGTTATGCCAGTGTTACTTTTACTGTAATACTATTATGATTGGCAACAATTTTTGTTGGTAACATTTTGAATAATTTGTAACCTTTAAGTTTTTAATGTTTTGTAGGCTGATTCTAAAAGAGGAAAAGTAATAAACAGCACTTATATTATCATGACCGTGTAAATATTATTCACTGCAAAGAGAAACAATGTGATGTATTTCCTTTTCTATTGTTCCAATGTTACAACACTGGTAATATTCAATGACTATTAGAGTGAATTCTCCCTTTTCCAATCTATCAATTGCTCAAAATCATGCAACACTTAAAAATATTAGCATCATATCTTTTCTTATGGAGTTTATTTTTCATTTTTTCCTGGAGTTTCTAATTACCTTCAGCTTACTCTCTTTTACTGCTTTTTGTGAGAGTCTATGGCAGAGATGCCCTGTAATTTACTTGCTGTTGAACACTTAGGTTGTTTTCATTTTTTCTGCTATGAATGATTCTTCATTTTGCCCGTACATTTTTGTGTACATACAAATTTCTGTAAGATAGAAATCTAGAGGTGGAATTGCTGGGTTGAAGAGAATTGTGTATTTTAATAACTACTGCAAGGTAGCCTTCTGGCATTGCTATCTACATCTCCATCAACACTATATGGGAAGGTATAATTCTGCACAGCATTTCTTAGACTCTTATTAATCACTTTGATTTTTGCCATCTATCTTATTTCTGTTTTAATTTTCTTTTTCTTGGTTATTACTGAGGTCAAACATCTTTTCATAAGCTCATTGGCACTTGGTTTTTCTTTCCAATGCATTGATTATTTTGGTCTTTTTAAATGTTTAGAATTCCTTATGTATTTTGAATGCTAATGTTTTTTTCTATTGAACAAGTTACAAATACATTTTCCCAGGATATCAATTGTCTTGCAACTTTCTGGTGTGTTCTGTCAAAGAGAAGCTTTAGTTTTCATGTGGTTAAAAATCAGTCTTTTTCCTTTATAGGTTTTATACTGTCTCTTGCTTAAGATGAGTTTTCCTAGCCTAAGGAAATAATCATGCTCTCCTGTGTGTTTGAAAATACTTTATAGATTTCTTTTTATATTTGGCTCTTTACCCCATCTAAAATGTCTTACTTGTATATGGCCAGACAATTTTCTTCATTCTGTACGTGTGTATGACAAACTGTATGCAAATTCTCCAGCTCATGAACAGAAAGGTGATATAGTAACAACTTCTCCCTGCACATTTTAAATTATGCCTCCCACTCCTTGTTTCTCTCCTACCTGGAAGGCCACACTGATCAGTGTGTGATGAACTTCAACAGGCCTTTCTAATGCTGTGCGCAATCCCAGCGCCTGCTAAATATCCATTCCTTTCTCTCTATGGAAGCCATTACTAGGCTCACCGGTATCCTGTTCTCCTTTCCTCCTGGGCACAGGGAAGACTGGACTTTTCAGATCCCATGCAGTCAGTGGGTGCCATGTGACTAATTCTGGCCAGTAACTTCTAAGTGGAGGGGATGTGTCAATTACATGACACTTCAGGCTGAAGGGTAGAGCCCCATGTGACCTTGCAGCTTCTTTTCTGAGCACGTCCATAGGGATGGTGGCTCCTGTGTTCTGAGGCACTGTATGGAGGACGATTGACGTGCTGAGTTGCTCAGTCTGCAGGGGACTTGGTGTTAAGTGAGAAATAAACTCTTTCAGGCTAAGCTACTGAGATATTTGGGCTTGTTTATCACCACACCGGAAGGCAAATGAGTAAAGCGTGACATTACTTTCTATCAACCTTGATTCTGTTCTATTTTGTTTTTAAGTGGGCAGTTTGCAAATGTTGACACTTTATCATTTGAAACAAATTATTTGTAAAATACCTGCAAGTGATTTGAGAGATACCAATATCATTTATTCACTATTTAGGAATATTAATTGAACACATACCCAGAACCAGGCTCTGTGGATAAAATGTGAGCACAACAGACCTGGCCTGTCTCCTAAAGGAGCTTGGCAATAAGCCCATAGAGAAGGCTGTGCAGGAAATTGTTAAGAGTGTGGCTTTGTAGTCAGATGCCCTAAATTTGAATCCTGGCTCTGCCTCTTCTAGCTGAGTAAACTTAGGCAAGTCAATTAACCTCTCAGTGCCTCATTTTCTCACCAATACAATTAAGATTACATGAGTTAATGCATGTGAAATACTTAGCACAGGGCTTGACAAACAATAAGCACTTAACAAATATAGTTATTATCACTATTGGGATCATGGGTCTGGAATACACTCGGGTGTGTTAGGGGTGCATAGAACTACACTCCCAAAACATAAAGCCAACATTAGCACATCACATCCCAGCCTAGCAATTTACCTCATGCATCAGCATGATGTACTCACCATTAGAAAACTAGCAAAAAAAAAAAAAAATTCTAAAGCAATAAGAAGCAGATATTATAAAAAGTACTTTGTGTTGTCATCCCTACATTTTTAATGTTTAATTTTTAATATTCCAGGGCATTCAACTTAATAAAAGATAATATTTTTAGATGGCCTACAACAAATGACATCTAGTTCACAGACTCTGAAATTCCTAATTTAAGAATATATTATAATAACTTTGTATATTTAGCTTGTGGATAAATATTGTGTATATACATATGTACTTAAAGTTGTATAGATGTGCACATATATAAATGGAGCACTTTCTGTGGAGGGTGCCAGATTTGTTTTGAACCCTGAACTTTACGTCTTATGTTACCCAATATCACAGAACTAGTCTGTAGCAGAGGCAAGATGAGAATCATGAAACCAGAAAATGTTCTTTCCATCACAACCCTGTCTCATAGAAGAAATAACCACCTTTGACTTACTAGAGCTGCAGTCAACCCGGAAAAGATAGTAATATGTTACACATGCATACATTTTTATTGCTAGACTGTATAACCTTATCTCCAATAGAGGTTTCAATATTTTCTCAGTAAATACAAACCACTTCCTTTGTGCACCTCTACAGCTAAATGATTAATAAACACAGTAGAAAGCAAGGTCTTTGGTGGAACTGTAGATCTAACATTGAGTCAGTTACCGAATCTCACTCCTTTGCTCTATAAAAAACTGCTATACATTTTTATGATTGTAGCCCTTTCCACTGCGTCCTCCTAAACCACCAATCAAATCCCTAAGGGAAAGAAAAACTAACATTTATTGTGATACTAACATTTATATACTAGGAAAAGTCTTCACATAAACACAGACCTTCAACAAATATACAATGAGTTCAAATATATACATTATGCATAATTTTATTTCAGTTTTATAAAACATACACAAAAAAAGAGCCCACAAAAAAGTGTATCAAGGAAAAGACCTGCAATCTTCTCATCATCTTTATTTTTGTTTGGGTTGAAGTTTGGTTCAACAGTGAATTGATGAAGTGTAACAAATTGCCCCCAAAGCCATAAAACCTCTGGATTTGTATGTGAGTCTGTTGTGTGTATGTGTTGATTACAATCAATATGTGATTGTTGTGAAAATATGTGAAACATGATTAGCAAACTTTTGAAAAAATTCCTATGATCTCACTACTCAGAGAAACCCACTGTCAGTATTTTGATGCATATTTTTCAGAATTTTTTTTCTGTGTGCGTGCATACAGACTATACTTCCGTGCCAAGAGTATACATCTGCATCATCATTCTTAAAGGCCACATGTTTTTCTCTTGTGCCGTAACTATGTACTAGAATTTATATGTCCCATATCCTGTGGTTGGTCAATTAAGTTGTTTCCAATTTTCACTATTGTAAATATCCCTGTGGATTGTTGAGTCGAAGTCTTCAGAATAGGATACCAGGACTATTCAAAGTAAAAGCATGTAGCAAGGTCCTCTGTACTCAGTGTTCAGTCCATGGGCCCTTCGTTCTTCTCTTCCTCAAGTATGGTAACACTGAAGGAACGCAGATAAGGGTATCCATGGGATACTAATTAGAATAATTACTGCTTATCCATAGGATGTGGATACTTGGATATCTGTAAAATGAAAGAACTGGACTAAAATGAGGGTGCAACAGGTCAGATGATTATCAGAATTACCAGAAAAATTTAATATACGTTCCTGGGTTATTGACTGAAACAACGCTTGAGTATAAATCCCTAGGGCAGGATTTGAGAATCTGCATTTTTAAAAATTCCTTGAGTGCTTTTACTGCATGAAGACTGGGACCCACTAGACCTGCTTACCCCTCAAGGTCTCTCTCCAGCTGGAACTCATTCATTTTTTTTTTTGTTCCCTTCTCCATTCTCCCAGAGCCCCACACAGCTTTCCTTGTAGTCCAGCCAGTTTGTGTGTAATAGTATGAGAAAAACAAAGAGAGATTAAAAAAGAATACATTAATTAAAAATAAAACTCAGGCCAGGCGCTGTGGCCCACACCTGTAATCCCAGCACTCTGGGAGACTGATGCAGGAGGATCGCTTGAGCCTGGGAGCATGAGGTTGCAGGGAGCTATGATGAGCCACTGCGCTCTACCCAGAGCGACAGAGTGAGATCCTCTCTAAAAAACCAAACTCTTGAATCATTTTTAAAAGGCAAATTACAACCGAGATAATAAAATAATCTTACTCTGCTGCTCCTTATTGACTTACCTGTTGTTCAGTTTATTAAAATGTTGGTTTTTACAAATTACATTTTATTCTTTTTCAAAGTCTGAAATTTTTCTTGGTGTGCAAACAGATGCCATGTGACAAATGGCAAGTAGGCTGTCTAGATTACAATTGAAAAGTCCAAAGTCCCTTGCAGTTTCTAAAATCTGTGATTTTATTTCAGATAATTTCATAGACGCTAGAAAAATATACATGTGTTGGCAGGTCCAACTCTCTATCTCTATACAGAATAGGCTAACATGAAAGGTTTATTGAAATGCAGCTGTTTCTGGGAGAGTGAAATATAATATACTGATAGAAAAGTATAGTCAGTCAACCAATAATATTCTAGAACATGAGCTTTATCTAAGATCTTTTGTTTTCAGCTGTTTTTAAATATCAATTCGATGGTGCTAGGCTTAGAAAACCTATGTAGCGTTTTCATTTTTCATTCTTAAATAAGTGGAGATAAAATATTTTTAACTCTATTCAGTTTCTTATTAACCTTTATCCCTTCCACATAAAAGGAATAAAGTCGGTGATTCAGAGTGGAAACTCAGAATCTATGCTTAATTTTAAAAACAAATAGTAATGGAATTTAACTTTTCTCTATGACTCCAGTAAAATGAAGATTACACCTATTAATGCTTAAAGGACAAAAAAGAAAACAAGAATTTTGAGACCTAAAAACATGTCATCTTAAGTGAGAAGAGCTTTATTATTTTATCAATTAAGAACATGTCTAACCATGAGATTCTAATACAAATCCAAGCCTTTGATGCAGAGATCATGCTGCCATGATAATATCTGCATTGTCAGTGGATGCTTAACAACGAAAACGATTTAACACTTTCTATCAAATGTCAACCCTGTAATGGATGATTGTAATTGAACAATAATTTTTGCACTTGAACTCCAATTTATATCATCTGATACAATAAACTCTTTGGCCCAGATTTAGTAATACAATGACACCACACCATTTTAGAAGATGTTTAAGGTGTTGAGTTGTTTTCTACATTGTACTTTACTTAACATGTAATATTTCTGAACTTATGTGCCAAAGGTTGCTATTGCCGACAGTCATTTATCCATAGCTTCAATAACAAAGCTGATGTTAAATGTAAAACCATTCATAATACCGTTTGGCAAAGAAAGTATACTCAAGGGCTCCAATTTAAGTTTTCATAACAAAAAGAAACCTTGAATTGGAATTGTCTTTATAGCCTCAATTTACTATTTGAGGGGTCGGAGTGGAGAGTTAGGATTTAATTCTCTCTCTATGGGGAGAGAGATGACTGTCATGATGTTAAAAAGCTGTAGACCAAAGACTCTTCCCCTTCTGTGAGGGGAAATAATTTTTAATTCCCCCAAAGCTCAGGGATCTTCTTAAGCGAATGGGGTAGAGAGGAACTGTACCAGCTTTGCTCTTTTCTCCCAGAATACTGTGGGATGTGGAGGAAGTGGCTTGGTTGAGGGGCTGTAATAATCTGCTCTGATGCATAATTATTTATGTGTTTGTCCTGTCTTTTCCACTGGACTATAAATCTCCTGTGGTGACAGCTGTGTATTTGTTTTGTGTGTATCTGCAAAAAGGACCATGAAATACAAAGAGCCTCTTGCACTGAAGATGATTTTAATGGGTTTGGCATCGGAAAGATGGGCCTAGAAGCAAGTTTGGGTTTAGAAGTGAATTCAATTAAATTAAAACGGCTGAATCACATACTATGGGTAGAAGAGTTTGATGTTCTTAACATTGGGGAGAGGGTTGAGAAGAAAATAGGATTCTGGTGAGTTTGAAGATTATCTCTGGCAGTTTCATTAGGTGGGGTAGAGTTGAAAGACATCTACAAAGTTCTCTTTGAAGTTCCTTGGATTGTACAAGATAAGTGTCTTCACTGTCTCACTACACTCTTACATTCAGTAAAGTGAACCCTATAACAAATACCTTGTGAGAGTGGAATTTTGCAGGAAGAGGGAGGTGGAAATTGAGTATAGGTTGCACTTCATGTTCGACTGATGCTACTAGGAATAGAGAGCACTTGAGAAATGGCATGAATATTAAGATACTTTTCTCATTCTGCAGAACCCAGACATCAGTGCCAGATGTGAGTGTAAGAATATAACTGTGCAGACATTTCGGTAATCTTGGGGGAGGACTTCAGACTTGAGCAGTGTATCTGCATCATGATAGATGAAAAAAGGCCAGTTGAAACCGAGTTACATACATTATTCAGAATGCCTGGCCCAGTCCTTGGGTAGTAGGGCTTAGTGTGTGGGTCAGGATAGGCTAACTGCTGTAATAAAGTCTCCAAATCTTAGTGGTTTAACACAATAAAAGTTTATTTCTTGATCACATAACAGTCTAATATGAATCTATAGTTTCAATAGCAAAGCTAGTTTTAAATACAATACCATTTATTGAGCATCTTAATGAAGCCCATTAAAATAACTCCTGGGCTCCAATTTAAACTCATATAACAAAGAGAAACCTTGGATTGGAATTAGGGGAGGTGGAAGCTCCATTCTGTGCAGTCATTTAGCAAGACCTGCCTTCTAAAGCTTTTGCAATACCCAGGACTTAAGCATCCTCCAACAGAGCCTCAGATAAGGGACAAAAGGGAGCAAGCATGTGGCAAGCACACCTGTTAACTGCTATGGCCTGAAAGTGCCTCCCATCCTGTGCTCATGATGCGCTGGAGAGAGCTCTTCACTTTCCCTTCCTAGATGCAAGGGGCCTGGGCAGTGCAGGCCAGCAATGTGCCCAGGAGGGCAAGAACTTGGGTAATGGGAAACAGCTAGCCAACCTCAGCCACATTCAGAAATATTTGCTAGATTAAATGATTTACTCTCCAACCCCTGTTTATTAAAATAAAGCATCCTAGGTCTTGCACTAGGACCTTACTAGGACTGTGGTAAAATATCTCCCTGTTTATAGCTCCTGGAAGACGTCTGTATATAACAAGGAACTCCTAGTGACACAATTTCTTAACCCAAAACAATGTGTTGAGGATGATGAGAAGGGAGTAGAACTGACCTATATCCTCTGAAGTTGCATTTATGTATGCAGTACTTGACTCTTGTGACTAGTAATACATTTTTACTTTTCTGGAAGTGGCATTCCCCATGAAACATGTGTTATCTACTTCATAAACACGTATGTAGCCCTTGCCTTCTGGCAGGCAATCTTCTAAGCACTTTAATAATACTGATTGAATCCTCATAAGCCTATGAGGCACATACTATTCAGCTCCGTGTTACAGCTGAGAAAACTGAGGCACAGAGAAAACAGGAAACTGCCTGTGAGTAACAGCTCATAAACATGGGACAGAGATTCGAAAAGCTGGGCTCGAGAGGCTGCACTCCTGACCACCACGCCATGCTTCCTTGCCTCCTGTAAGCTTCTCCTCCCCTTTTCCACACTGGAGTTTGTGCCCCAGAATACTCCGTACACAAGTGGGGGTTTGCTTAAAATTTCCATGGGGCACTGCTCTTTCACATTGTTTCTAGTTGTAGTTACAGATGGAAATAGAGCCTGATGAACATATATTTCAGGCTCAACAATCAAGTTCCAGAAACCCTTAATAAATTTCCCAATCCATGTATCTTCATTAGACTAAAGAATGAGGAGAATTCTAGGTACTAAGAACAGGCCGATGGAAGAGATAGGCAGGGGTACTTTTATCCTTACCTTACAAATCATATCTCATTCATTCATTCATTCATTTTATTCAGCCAATATTTATTAAGTCCCCCCATAAGCCATTGGGAGCAAAATAGGACATGGTCCTTCCTGTCATGAGGCTTGTGACCATGCTTGAATCAAATATGCTTACAAGATACATTACACAGGTAATTATAGCTGTATAATTATATGAAAAAGTATAATAGTATAAATGTATGTAATGGAGAATGCAAATATGTCTGAAGATTTAGGCAAGGCTTGCTTCCCTAAAAACATGACATTTGAGTAGGAGTTAAGTAACCCTGCAGAGAGAAGAATATTTCAAGCAAAAGAAACAACCTTTGTAAAGGCTGTTCAGGGGAAGGAGATAGCAGTTTGGAAGGAACTGGAAAGAAGCAAATATGGCTGGCATTCAAGGGGGAGGGAAGCATGAGAAGGTTAGAGATGCAAGACCCGAAAGAGGCTCGCAGGCCACAGGCAGGATTTTGCTGTTTGTCCCAAGAGCAGTGGAAATCAAATGAAGGATTTTAGGCAAAGGAAGTAACATGACCTTTTTTATTTCAGAAAGGTCTTTTTGGCAGACAAATTTGAGGGCTTCATAGTAGAAATGGGTAGATCAGTTAAGAGGCTACTTCAGTTGTCCAAACATATTTGCATTTACACAACGTACTGCCACATCTGTGTGCGAGATTGTCCTTGCGAATCCCCCTTGAAACTCAAGACACAGTAAGAACTTTCCAGACTGAAAATTTTGCTTGTTTCAGCATGGATGGCCTATCTCTCCTTGAGATGAGAACACATTTAGGACTCCAAATATAACTTGTAAGAAGGGATTTTGCAGTTATATCTTTTTCCCCATTATAATTTAAGATTGATAACATGGAAACAGCAGGTCTTATAGAGGGCATCCAGATAACTGGGTAATAAAAAATTGAAAGGTTATATAAATAGATCATTGAAAATAATAAATATTTATGGTACCCATGAGTGAAAGGAAAAGAGTATAAGGAACCGTAAGTGAAACGAGAGGCAATTCTAGAGTTCTTTCTATGGGGTTGGGGGTAGTAGTTTTTAGGAGGGAGGCTGGGTTCTGGCAATCTAATCTGGAGTATTTTGCTTTTTTTGTGTGATTGTGGATTTTGTGGTAGTCCAATGATATCATTCTAGGACAGGTATGAGGTAGCCCCTCGGAGGCAGAGATACTCGTTATTGCCTTATCGATCCTCCATCCCTAAGGTGTTGGCCAGCAGGAAGAGGAGAAGGGGAAGTGAAAATCAAACCTGTTTCCTGGGCCAGGCATGGTGGCTCACACCTATAATCCCAGAGCTTTGGGAGGTCAAGGCAGGAGGATCTCTTGAGGCCAGTAGTTTAAGACCAGCCTGGGTAACATGGCCACACACCATCTCTACACCAATGACAAAAAAATTAGCCAAGTGTGGGGGTCCACACCTGTAGTCTCAGCTACTCGGAAGGCTGAGGCAGGAGGATCCCTTGAGCCCAGGGGTTCATGCTCCAGTGAGCTATGATTACTGCACTCCAGCCTGGGTGGCAGAGTGAGACCCTGTCTCTAAAAAAATAAATAAATAAAATAATAATAATGAAAAAACCTGTTTTCCTTTAAACAAGTTGCACGTGTTGCTTCTGCTCACTCCTCATTAGCCAGAACTTGGCCTCATAGCCAAGAGAGACTGGAAAATCGAGTCTGCTGCTGGAGAAGTGGGAAACAAATATTGGGAGCAGATACACAGCATTCTCACCCACAGAGCTGTAGTTGAAGCGAGACTATGTTTATAGAGCTTACTGTCTATTGGAAAAAAAGACATTAAACAAATAATTATACAAATATATATTTAATTATAGCCGTATAATACAATTACTATAATTAGAAGTAAAAGAACAGGTGCTATTATGGTCCATAACAGAGGAGTCAAACCTAATCTGATGGAGGAGTGGAAGTCCATGGAACACTTTTCTGAGGAAATAACATCAAGACTAAGACCTGAAGGAAGATGAAGAATGAGTCATGAGAAGAGCATCCCTGGCAGAGAGACTCAGGAAGGAACACGGGGCATTCTAGAGACTCTAGCCCAGGGAGAGAAGGGAGAGAAGGAAGGGCTCTCTGGAGGCCAGAGGTAGCTGGTGGGACACAAGAGTAGCTGGAGATGAGTGTGGAGAAGGAATTCCCTGAAGGGTTTTACTAGAGGAGTGAATGATGCAATTTGCCTTATAAAAAGATCATCCAGCTGCAGAGTAGAAAAGGTGTGGCTTAGACAAGGCCAGAAGCAGAGAGACCAAGTGACAATAAACCAAGTGGAAATGGAAATAGATGGAAAAATCAGGAAAAATCTCAGGAGGTTGAATTTTTCTGAGTCCTTGTATGTCTGAAAATATCTTTATTCTACCCTCGTAAATAAGTGCTGGTTAGCCTTTTTTGTTTGTTTGTTTTTTGGAAAGCATCTTGTTTTGTCACGCTGGCTACTATAGTGCAGTGGTATCATCTTAGTTCACTGCAACCTCAAACACCTGGGCTCAAACAATCCTCCTGCCTCAGCCTCCCAAGGAGCTGGGACTGCATATGTGGGCCACCATGCCCGGCCAATATAATTTGCTGGATATTTCTTTTTTTAATTTTGTTTTTTTGGTAGAGATAGGGTCTCATTATGTTGCCCAGGCTGGCCTCAAACTTCTGGCCTCAAGTGATCCTCCTGTCTCAGCCTCCCAAAGTGTTGGGATTACAGGCGTGAGCCACCATACCTGGCTGGTGTGTCTTGATTCAGTATTTAAGACTTCAACTAGGCATGCTTATGCCATCTTTATGAATTAACCCTTTGTCATTATAAAATGTACTTCTTTACCTCTGGCAATATTTTTTGTACTGAAATTTACTTTGTCTAACATAAATATAGCTACTTTTACTTTCTTATTTTTAGTGTTTGCAGATTATATCTTTTCCCAACCTTTTATTTTTAATCTATCTGCTTGATGTATTGAAACATTTAGATAACATAATTATTAATAAGATAAATTTTATAGAAAAAATGCTAACTTCCTTCTTGTTTTTTATTTATACTGTTTTTTTAAATTCCTTTTTCCCTCTTTTCCTATCATTTTGTGAATTAATTGAGGATTTTTTAGTTTTCCACTTTATATTCTTTACCGGCATACTGTCTTTCCTCTTTGTTTTATTTTTATAAAGTTTGCTCTAATGCTTGCCATGTGCATCTTTAACTTCTCACAGTCTTCTTTTAAATAATATTATATTCTCCTTTGTATGATATGTAATGGCTTTGTAATGTGGCTGGCTGACCTGTTTTCCAGAATTCCCTTCCTTTTCTGTTTCCGCTTATGGTGGAACATAAACAATATTCTGAGTAGGATTTGGGAGGCAGAAGCTAAGCAGCAGACATACTGCTTTTACGTTCAGAAGGTCATGCAGGGACACCAGGTGTAGCCGCAGCTCGTGCATGCTGTCTGCTGGCTTGCCTTGCTGGTCTGGGGCAACAGCCAGGCCCGCAGCTGCTCTGCTTCCTCTATCCCTGGTCCTCCTTCAGCTTCTCTGACTCTTGGTTAGCTGTGTGTTCGGCTCCCTGACAAAGGGCGCCAGCTTCTCTTGTAGATCACTCTTTATTAACTTTGGAGGTGCAGAGAGACTGGCATAACTTCTAGGTCATTCAGATTGTACTTATGGGTTCCAATTAGTCCTTACTCTCCCAAGTATTTTTTTCCCTATCGCCTTCCTGTAGACTTCGAGTTCCGGTGCCAGACACAAAGACAACAGCCTTAGAAGGATGACTGAGCTAGCTGCCCATATTATTTAAAGTTACTTCCCTATAATAAATTGTTGGGTTCCAAATCTGTATTGGTTATCTACTGCCGTGCAGCCAATTACATCAAAACTTAGTGGCTTGGAACATCAATAGACATTTTAAAAAATCTCTCTGAGTTTCTGTGGGTCACGAAATTTTTTCAAGCGGCTAAACTGAACATTTCCACATTGGGCCTGTCATCTGGGGCTGCAGTCATCCGAAGGCTTTACTGGGCCTGGAGGAAACGCTTCTGAGGAGCCTCACGCACGTGGCTGGCAAGATGGAGGCCATCATTGGTGAGAGGACTTAGTTCTCCCCCCCACCTGGGGTTACGCTACATAGCTGATTGAGTGTCCTCATGATACGGGGACAGGCTTCCCCTAGAGCAAGTATTTCAGGAAAGCAAGCCAGAAATCATAATGCCTTTTTATAATCTTACTTCAAAAGTGACACAAAATCATTTCTGTAGTATTCTACTGGACACATAGGTCACCTGATTCAGTGTGGGAGGGTACAAGACAATTGCATACATGTCAGAAGGTGAAGATTGGAGGGGCATCTTGCAAGCTGTCTACCACATATTATAAAATTCCTTATCATACTCTTCTCTCTTCTCTATTTCTTCTTTCTTATCCTTTGAGCTACTGTCGTACATTTAACACGCATTTTTAAGCCCTAGAATACATTGTTATTATTTTTTGCTATAAATAGTCAATTATCATTGAAAGAAATTAAAAACAAGAAGAAAATAGGTCTTTTGTATCTATCTTAACATTATAATTTCCATCACTCTTCATGCCTTTCCCTGTAGTATCATTCTCTCTCAACCTAAAGAACTTCCTGGCCGGGTGCAGTGGCTCATGCCTGCAATCCTAGCACTCTGGGGAGGCCGAGGCAGGAGGACTGCTTGAGCTCAGGAGTTTGAGACCAGCCTGAGCAAGAATGAGAACCCATCTCTGCTAAAAATAGAAAAATTAGCCAGGTGGTGGTGTGTGCCTGTAGATCCAGCTACTCGGGAGGCTGAGGCAAGAGGATCTCTTGAGTCCAGGAGTTCGAGGTTGCAGCGAGCTACGAAGATGAACACTCCACTGCACTCTATCCCGGGGTGACAGACCAAGACTCTGTCTCAAAAAAAAAAAAAAAAAAAAAAAAAGGACTTCCTTTATCATTTCTTATAGCGTAGGTCTGTTGGTGGAAAATTATCTCATCCTCTGTTTTTCTGAATGAGTCTTTACCTTGCCTTTATTTTTGAAGGTTATTTTCACTGCAAATAGAATCCAAACTTGACAATTTTTTTTCTTTTACTTTAAAGATGTAGCTCTATTTTCTTCTGGCTTGCAGTGTTTTTGATGGGAAGTTGACTTAAAAATTATGTATGTAATAATGTCTTTTACCTGTTTGCTTTTAGAAATTTTTTCTTTATCTTTGGATTACAGCCATTTGATTATGAAATGTCTTGACAGATCAGGTTGCGTTCCCTGGGAAGCAGCTTCTGAGACAGAATTTAATGTTCAGATTGTTTATTAGGGAGGGCCCGTGGATTCAGAACCTGTAGAAGGAGGACAGTAAAGTAGGAAGTGGGCAGAGGGAGACATTAGGCTGTGGCAAAGACCCAAAAGCCCTAGCCAATCCCACAGGGAGCATTACTAGATCAATCATTGATTGTGGGCCCCCTGCTGAAGGGCATAACCTTGGATGAGGCAGCTCTCTGCACAGCTGAGGCCATTCCCCAAGGGCTCAAAGCTGAAGGCTGTTTGCTGACAGCACTTCCAAAGTTGAGACAACAAATCCTTCCTTGAAGGGAGATCTGAGTGCTATGTTTCTGTGTGTAAAACACTTGGTGTGGTTTCCTATGTGTGATTCTACTTTGTGTTTATTGAACTTTTTGGATATGAGTGTTTATATTAATAGTTTTTATCAAATTTGGAAAAAAATTTGACTAATATTTCTTTTAATTTATTTTTAATAGTTTTATTGGGTATAATTAATGTTCAATAAACTGTACATATTTAAGTGTACAATCTGATAAGTTCTGAAATATGCGTATATCCGTGAAACCGTTGACAGAAGAAAGTTAATACATCCGTCACTCATAAAAGATTCCTGTGCACCTTTAAAATCCCTTTCTCCTGCCACTCCCAGTTCATAAGCAACTACTGATTTGCTTTCTCCAGCTAAATATCAATTTAGATTTTATGGACTTTTATAGAGATAGAATTGTACAGTATTTATTCATTTGGTCCGACTTCCTTCACTTAGCATAATTATTTTGAGATTCACCCATATTTTTGCATTTATCAAGAGTTCATTCCTGTTTCTTGATGGGAAGTGTTCCACTGTATAGAATATTGGGTTGTTTCCAAATTTGAGCTATTAGAAATATTAGAAATAGAGCTGCTATGAAGATTTGTGCACAAGTCTTTTATACACATAGGCTTTCATTTTTCATGGTAAATTCTAATGAGTAGAATGGTTGGATCACATGGTATGTGTATGTTTAACTTTTGAAAAACTTCCATAGCCAGGCAGGGTGGGGTGCACCTGAAGTGTCAGCTGCTCGGGAAGCTGACGCAGGAGGATCACTTGAGCCTGGCAGTTTGAGGTCACAGTGGGCTATGATGACACCATTGCACTCTAGTCCAGGAAACAAAGAGAGACCCTGTCTCAAAACAAAACAAAAAAATCTTCCAGGCTATTTTCCAAAGTGGTTGTATTAATATTATGTTACCTTTCCATCAGCCGTGTCTATGAGTTCTGGTTTGTCCAAATCCTCACCCACAGTAAGTATGCTTAGTCCTTTTACTTTTAGCCATTCTCCCATCCAAGTACTAACCAGGCCCAAGCCTGCTTAGTTTCTGAGATCAGACGAGATTGGGCGTGTTCAGGGTGGTCTGGCCATAGACTACTTTTAGCCATTCTATTAGGTATGTAGCAATATGTCATCGTGGTTTTAATCTACATTTCCCTAATGACTACTGATGTTGAGCATTGTTTCATGTACTTATTTTTCATCATATATTTTCTTTGTTGAAGAGACTGTTCAAATTTTTTTGCCCAATTTTTAATTGGGTGTTTATTTTCTTTGTATTGAAGTGCAAGAGTTCTACACTCTGGATTCATGTCTGTTTTCATATATTTTACTTGCAATAATTTCACACTATCTGTGGCTTACTTTTTTATTAACAAACAGTGTCTTTCAAAGAGAAGTTCTTAATTTTGATGAAATCCAATTTATCCATTTTTAATTTTATGGAATATACTTTTGGTGTTGCATCTAAATGATATTTGCTAATCCAAAGTCACAAATATTTTCTTGTATAGTTTCTTGCAGAAGTTTTGTGGTTTTAGGTTTTATATTTAGGTCTATAATCCATTTTGAGTTTAATTTTTATATATAGTGTAAGGTGTGGATTAAAGTTTGTTTGCATATAGATATCCACTTATTTCCCCATTATTTATTGAAAAGACTATCCTTTCTACACTGAATTGTCTTTGTGCCTTTATAAAAAAAATCAGTTATCTATATATATGTGAATCTATTTCTGAACTCTCTATTCCGTTCCAGTGATCCATTTATCCATGACAAAACAGTTTTATTACTATAGTTTTATAATAAGCTTTGAAATCAGGTAATATTTGTTTTCCACCTTTGTTCTTTTCAAATTCATTTTAGCTACTCTAGATTTTTGCAATCCATCATAAATTTCAGAATCAGTTTGTAAATTTCTAAGAAAAAAAAAGCCTCTTGTATTTTCATTGAAATTTCACTGAATCAATAGATTAATTTGGAAAGAATTTATATCATATCAATATTGAGTTTTCTAATCCATGAACATATTATATCTCTCCATTTATTTAGGTCTTCTTTAATTTCTCCCAGGAGTGTTTTGTAGTTTTCAGTGTATAGTTTTTTTCCTGCAGTTTCTAATCTTTTAAGCTCATCCAGTGAAATTTTCACTTTAGGTAGTATACATCTTAGCTCTAGAAGTTCAGTTTAGTTCTCTTTCAGAGTCCATTTCTCTCTTTATTATATTTATATTTTCCTTTAAGTCCCTGAAAATAATTATAATAACTGTGTTAAATTCTCTGTTCATCATCTCTGTCATTTCTAGGTCTGTTTCTATAGAATCTCTTCTTCCTCCTGTGTATGGATTAAATTTTCCTGCTTCTTGCATGTTTAGACAATTTTTATTTGATATTAGACACTGTGATTATGTTTTTTTAAAAATTGTCTAAATGCTATTGTTTCCCTTTAATTTTGTTGTTTGCTTTAGTGAACGCTGATTTTTTTTTTCTGATTGGCTGTATATTTACAGACGCTTTACAATAAGGTTATATCTAGATAAACCCATTGTAAATTGAAAATAAGTTGAAATGCGTTTAATTCACCTAACCTACTGAACGTCATAGCTTAAGCCTACCTTAAATGTGCTCAAAACACTTACATTAGCCTACAGTTGGGTAAAACCATCTAACACAAAACCTATTTTATAATAAAGTATTGAATATCTCATGTAATTTATTGAATACTGTACTGAAAGTGAAAAACAGAATGATTTTGCACCATTGTAAAGTCGAAAAATCATTAAGTCAGGAACCATTATAATTTGGGAACTATCTGTATTTACATATCAGCTTGATCTATTTGAAACTAGCTTTTATGTTTCCTTTTGTTAGATCTAAAGTTGCTTCTTATGGAAGAGCGAAGAAAGTAGTTTCTTGAGATGGAATCTACTTGAGATAAGATGCTGTGAATGTTGTTAAAATGACGACAAAGGATTTAGAATATTATATAAACTTAGTTGATAAAGCAGCAGTAGAGTTTGAGAAGATTGACTCCAACTTTGAAAGAAGTTCTACTATGGGTAAAATGTTATCAAACAGCATCATATGCTACAGAGAAATCTTTCACAAAAGGAAGAGTTCATTGATATGGCAAATTTCATGACTATCTTATCTTAAGAAATTGTCACAGTCACTCCGACCTTTAGCAACCACCACGCTGATTAGTCAGCAGCCATCAACATCGAAGCAAAACCCTCCACCAGCAAAAAGACTATGACTCACTGAAGACTCAGATGATCGCTAGAATTTTTTAGCAATATTTTAAAAATTAAAGTATGTACATTTTTTTAGACATAATGCTATTATTGAACACTTGACCACAGTATAGGGTAGACTTATCTTTTGTATGCACTGCACTGGGAAACCAAAAATTTTGTGTGACTCATTTTATTGCAATGTTCACTTTATCTGGAGCAACCCATAATATCACCAACATATGCCTATACCCTGCTCTGCAATTTTCAGCTACCTCAGCCTTCTTAAAATTCAATCTCTATCTTCTCAGCTCATCAACACCATTGTGTTTTGCTTGGGTTTCCCCTTCCTGAATTGATTTCTGGGAAGTGTGTGTCTTGGCAGAAAGCCAGGTGATTGTTGGGGTCACCTCATATATTTCTCTTTTCTCAGAGATCATAATCTTCCACTGCCTTTTTTCCAATGTCTAAAAGCAGTTGTTTCATACTTCTTTCCAGTTATCTAGTTGTTTATTGCAGGAGGGTTTTTCTGGTACTAGTTATTCCATCATGGCCAGAAGTGAAAATTATACATCTCTCACAGATTCAAGGAAGAATTTGTTCACAAATTCTTTGGCTATTCCTTACATTAAGAAGTGGACTGTAATTCTCTCCCTTTTAATCTGGTTTGGCCTTAATTTTGCTTGACCAGTAGAATGTGGGCAGATGTGATATCTTGGATTTCCAAAACTAGTTGGTGGCCAGGCACGGTGGGTCACACCTATAATCCTAGCACTCTGGGAGGCTGAGGTGGGAGGATTGCTTGAGGTCAGGAGTTTGAGACCAGCCTGAGCAAGAGCAAGACTGTGTCTCTACTAAAAGTAGAAAAAATTAGCCAGACAACTAAAAATATTAATAGAAAAAAATAACTGGGTATGGTGGTACATACATGTAGTCCTAGCTACTTGGGAGACTGAGGCAGGAGGATCACTTGAGCCCAGGAGTTTGAGGTTGCTGTTTACTAGGCTGACATCATGGTACTCTAGCCTGGGCAACAGAGTGAGACTCTGTCTCAAAAAAAAAAAAAAGAAAGAAAGAAAGAAAGAAAAGAAAAAGAAAAAGAAAAAACAAAAAACTAGTTACTAAGACTCTTGGAATCTTTTCTCTGGGGAAGATTCCAGAGCATCTGTGGAAGCCAGCCATCATCTAAGAAGTTTGACTAGTCTTAAGACTGCCATGCTGAGAGGTAAGCTGTAGGGGTTCTGCTTGACAGTTCCAACTCAGTTCATTCTTCCAGCCATCTCCATCAAGTCACCAAGGCATGTGATTAAATCTGTCTTGGATCCTCCAGACAAACTCATCTGTCAGCTGTGTATGATCAAGTGACCTCACTCAATGACACAGGGAATAGAAAAATCATCCAACTGAGACCTGCCCAATTCCGTGCCCCACAGAATGGTGAGATATAATAAAACAGTTGTGTTGAGCCACCATTGAAGTACTTGGTTATGCAGCAATAGATATGTAGAACATCCCCAGAGACATATTTTTGACTTAGAAGATTTCTCATTTGTTTGCATGTAATGTTTCCTTAGATTGATTTTTTGGTATTTGTCCCCAAATGTTTACTGATTCTCAGTGCTCTTTGGGGATTGGGTAAGGTATGTGTATATATAGAGTCTGTGAATAGCTTGATGTTGGATGTGAGCATAGGGTTCTCTGTCATTCCTTGGGATCGTAAATTATCTGGCATTCCTCACTGCTTCTCTGTCCCAATAAGATCCTTCTGTGTCAGAAAACCTGTCTTAGAGAACGGTTTCTTAAAATTTCATCCCAGAGACAAGTGCCTGATTTGTCTGCTCTCCCTTTCCTTTCTCCCTCTCCTATCATCATGGACATTTGAAGTCACATCAGTGCTCTTCTTTTCCCCGGCTCCAGCACTGCTCGTACTTACACTGCAGGCAGATTGTTCACTTTTGGGGTGGGGGGCAAAGCAGCAGTAACTACCCTTTACTAATTGCAGGGGAAGAGGAAAGCTCTGACTCGCGTAGCTTATCCCAAACCCACAATTTAATGAATTACTCTGATGATTGTGTCAAAGCTATTCTACTTTTCATTTTTGTTGTCTCTAAGTTTAGTGTATACCTGGAATGGCTCTTAATTTTTTACAGTGGATTTATATTATACTCATATTTAATTTTCCAGAATTCAATTACTTTGGGTAAAAATTAAAAAAAAAAAACAAACACCAAATTTCCAAGTATGGCAGATGATTTTGCCCCTCATTCTACTCAATGTGTTTTGTCCCTGAATGAGCAAATCTTGGGTGGGAGGTATAAATCTGCTGTTCTTTCGACCATATTTGGCTCCCATGTGCCTCTTGCAGTAAAAGCATTTACCACATTTAGTATAACAATAATGATGATAGATGTGGATTTGTCCCTATAGTGTGGCCTCTAAATGTAAACTAAGCATTTCATCAGGTGTTTAACCAAAGAAATATCACCTTGTTCCAACGTTGAGAAGCAGTCAGTTGTGCTGGATACTTAGGTTTTTTGCCATGTGGCTTTTTTCTCAAGAACTCTTCAAGGATAATTTTTATTTATTCATTTATTTTTAAAACTAGGTAATTGTGTAGTTTTCATAAGGATGATTGTGTTGTTTGGAAGACAAAGTTTCAGGTAAATAATACAAATACCTTGAATGGAAGTAGAAAACATATCAGTTGCTACATCCAGATAGCTATCTGGGGCAAAGGCATGATGGCAGCAGTCTCCTTGCTGAAGGAGAACTCACCGGGCTATCATCTCCTGTCACAAAGGTGTCTCGCTGCTGGAGGTACCACTTGTTGATGCAGAGAACTCTTAAGGGTTTTTAAAAGCTCTTTTTGCCATTCTCTCAGAGGTTTGTACTGTTGATCACTTTCAACTATTCTGGAGACTGATTTTGTTTCTAATGTTCACCAGATGCAAACTAACTCGTGACCACCCCAGCACATTCCTGAATGCTTACTGTAAGAAGAGGAGAATTGGAAATCGTTTGCCCTGGGCTGTTTTTCCAGGTGTACTAACCCCCTAGCAGACCCAGGCCTCCAGAAACTATTCCCAATGTATTACATGCATAATGTATTTCAACAGTACAAAATAGTGCAGTGAAAATAAATGCCCTTTCAATGGTAATTTTTAATTATAAACAATTTTTACTTACAAAATATAAATTCATTGAAATACTCTTTTGTTTTAGGCTGGGTGGGTTTTTTTTTTTGTTTGTTTTTGTTTATTGGATATTTCCCTTCAATTTCACACCACTTTGTTTCTTCCTCAAATGTCTGGTCAGATGATGATACAATTTTTTGTCTGTTTTTCAGCACAATTACCCTTTATAAGGAAAAGTTAAAAAACAAATTTTTGTAGGCTAAAGGGATTTGGGAGAGAAAGGCTAGATAGATATACGTGTTCACTTTGACATCGTGATCTAAACTTCATGTTTGTCTTTGGTTTTGATGTTTTTGGTGTCTGGACTTCTCATTTTTGCCTTTCCCACAAGCACTTTGGCTTGGGTTTCCCTCTCCATCTCTTCCTGCTTTTACTATTTCTGGTGGAATTTCTGCACTGGCTGTCATGTCAGAACGTAACTTCTGTTCCTGGTATTGTGTTTAATGTTGTTACTGACCTGCCACTCCCCCAGGATCGGGGAGGGGACTTGGGGGCAAGGCCTCTGCAGAGCCTTGTGATGGTGGCAGCTGCCTCTAGAGCCCCCTCTGGTCCCACTCGCCCTTACTTTCAGCTGTGGTGGTGCAGTCTCCTTTCAGTGCCTTGAACTAAAATTGATGCCCAGTTTTGTTTTACAGGCTTTTTACCTGCTTACCTCTATGTCTGGAGCAGACTCTTTCATGCACTCCTGCACTTAGTTATTGCTTCAGTCTTTTTCATTCTCAGTTCCAATTTTCTCAAAAAGATCCTCTCTGACTCGCCCCATAGTCTAGGTCCTAGAGTATGGGAGCACATTCCTCGGGGCACTCATTACAGTTTGCACTTATATTTGTTTGTATTGTAATTTAATTAATGCATTTCTTTCCTGAGACTACTAGATTCACAATGATGTCTCAAGGATAGAGTCTGTTTTGCTCATTGTATTCTCAGCTATTAGCGCAGTGCCTATATGAATTGTTAAATGAGGAAGTAAAGTGCTAGTAAGCATTCAGTCATGTTATTTGAATGAAGATGTTAAATGAGACCGATATTTAGTTCTTCTTGGATTTCTGGCATTAATAGTACTGTAGGACAAATACTTATATTTATAGTATAGAAAAATATGCATATAGCTATATATCTATAGCATAGACTAACAGCTTATATTTATGGCATAGAAATTAGATGATGACAATTTTAATAGATACCAACTTACAGATTTCTTAAAGTATAAATTTTGTCCTAGTAATACTTTATTTAACAACCTCAACTCACCTATATGTCAGTGAATCACTGTTTATAAAAACATTTTGAGATACTTTGTTTCCATTTCCCAGGCTTCATTAACAACATTTGACATCAGTGTAAGTCATGGTTCTTTAAGCAACAAGCATATGGCTACATTAAGTCAACTAATATTGATATAATAGATTCTATTAATTTGAATTAATCTGAATTTGTTTTATAAATATGTGGAATGGAATATTTTCCCCTATGTTGTAGTACACAGGGTCCATTTATATTGTTAAATAATTTTATAATCCTAAAAATTCTATGTTATTTTGGGTAGGGTTCTTAGTTAAAAACGACTAAGTCTACTCTGAATGATTTAAGCAGCAAATAGTATTAAGTGAATCATAGTATCATGATTACTATAAGTCTCATCTTAGGTACCACTACAGTCCTGGTTTACCCTTGAAATTATTAATAACATCCCTTTCACCCTCAAAAGTTTCAGTCCAAATGATAAGCTATATGATCCCCCTACACGGGATCATTGAGAGAGCTGGAGAAACATGGGAAGCTTCCAGGAACAATCCCTTGGGACAGCCACAGGCCTGGACCGATGAAGGAGCTGGTGTTTGTCCTCACCCCTGACTGCAGAACCAGTCCACAGATCTGTCCTGAGAAGGAAGCCACTGGAGTCATTACCACTGACTCTAAAACCATGTGTCAGCGCTGAATTAAAAAAGAAGCCTTCATCACCATCTCTACCTCTGATGTCATTCACATGGTCAAAAAATGAATTCCCTGTGCAGACGCCATTTCCTCACAGCGCAGAAGCCAGGTAACAGCTTGCGCTGTTTGTAAAAGGGTCTGTAAAGATGTAGTTTTGGGGATTGTACCTATGTTTCTTACTTTCTTCATCAACTAACCATTCCATATTACATGTATCTTCAGATCAATATTGACTCAGTTGACTGAGGTTCTTTACCTAGTGTGTAGTAACCCAAACTTTCATTCCTTGGGAATTGAACCTCTGGTAGTTCAGCCTGTTATGAGGGAGCTCTAGTTTCCCATCAACATTTATGAATGGACACGATAATACTAAGAAGCACTTTATAGAAACATTTTTTGTTAAAGAAATATGGCCACATTGTACGTCAAAGGATGTGAAGTTAAATTTTCTGTTCATGGGCTATCGATGAAATAGTGAGAAATATCATTCCCATTATCCCTGGGCTGGTTCTCAGGAGAATGGATTAATTCCCATGAGAGTGGGTTGTTGTAAAGCTGGGACATCGCTTGGGTTTGGTTCCTCTTCACACATGCCCATTTCCCCTTTGACCTTCTCCGCCGTGTTTTGATGCAGCCCAAAAGCTCTCACCGGAAGTTGAGCAGATACCTGTACCATGCTTCTTGTATAGCCTGCAGAACCGTGAGCTACATAAGCCTCTTTTCTTTATAACTTACCCAGTCTCAGGTATTCCTTTACAGCAACACTGATGAGACTGAGACCTTATGAAAGAAAAAACACCATGTACTGGCGGCTGCTTTATAGCACATATTGTATTCTGCAGGATAGCACACCAACTTTGTAAGATATCTTACAACAGGCACTAAAACTAAATCTTCAAAAGTGATTTCACTGCTTTATGAAGCCAATTGATTCTGGTTACAAATTTTTATGCATCCTAAATGCATCAATCCAATGTCCTGGTTGTTTTGCTATACACAAGGATCCCTGGTCAGAGGCAATGTTATGTAAATTACAGTGACAGTGAGTAAGGCATTTGGTAAGTCCACAGACGGTGCTGCTGGCAGAGCTTAGTAGACCAGGTAGACAAATCCATGTCTATGATGTATCACTTTCAGAGAGGAGAGATTCCAACACTCTCCACGTTGGAAGAGGCCCTACATAATTAACCTGTCATCAGGTAGCTGGTTATTCCTTTTGGGGTATGGCAGCATATGACAGGGCTCATGTTTGCCCACTGCTGCTTTCAAACTGGGGCTCAGCAGAGAGAGGAAGACCAGTTTGTTAAGCTCATGCATAACTCTTTCTGAAACCATGACCACCTTTTTTCATGAGACCATTAAATAATTATTGAGGTGATTGTGGCAAGAGGTTAACAAATCCACAGGACAGATCTTCTTGTCCAACCATCTATTGAAGTTTTCACACAGTCCTAGTCTTTTTGGGTATTCACATGGGACACAAATATTCTCCAACTGTAGACTTAGGCTGAGAGGTTTTTGTCGCAATCATCTTTATTACCAAGCCTCCAATCTTATTCCTCCCAAGGCCCTGACTATCCAGTGAAATTACTAGCTATTGTCCACAAGTTAATGTTGACCTGCAGCTCATCTTTCTTTTCAGATGAATGGATCATGAGATGTGCTTTTTGAAGTTCTGCCTGTTGGGAATATTTATTTTTCTACACTGACCTTCAGGTCACCCCTGAGTGGGATTGTCATGCTACGGCAGTTCACTTCTGCAAGTGGGGTTATGGAGCTATATTAAAAAGTGACAAAGAAATACTGCTACATAATGCGAGCATAGAAAAATACTTTTATAACACAGGGGTTACTATCGGGTGTTTCTTAGTATTGCCATGTCCAATGGAGCCAACAGTAAATTAAACTGGAATATTTTTCTTCTCAGTCACCTGGTCATAGGAATCTCAGAAGGAGGCTAGAGGTGTGGTTTGAGCCAACAGTGGCACTATGGCAGGAGTTGATGCCCTGGGAGTATGAACCACTTGCTCTTGAAGCTTGCGTTTTCAGGACCCTACTTGAGCCTGTTCAAATATAAATAATTTCTAAGGGGTGATGCAATGAATGCTGCAAAGAATATCAAACTGCATAGCTCAGTAAATAAAGCACATAGCCTGTGGCAGGCAGCTTAATTTCTATGGTCACCTGGTATATCATTGTATATCAAACATTCAGTCTCTACTATGGTCCAATAGCAAGTCTAGGGGTTCTCGAAAGGAGAATGCTGTAATTACTTACTGAAAAGTGTACTGTACTTTGAAATTTGAGGGCATGAACTTTAACCTAGATCTGCTAGAGTCATTTATTGCTTTGTGCCACATGGAAAGCTGGAAGACTTTCAGACTTGTTAAATTATTTGGAGAAGCATAGCCAAATGTCATACACGTTTTCTCCAAAATATAAAAAGACTGGGCAAGCATTTTTCTGCCCCACCCCCACTTTTTTTTTTTTTTTGAGACAGAGTCTTGCTCTCTTTCCCAGGCTAGAGTGCTCACTGCAACCTCAGACTCCTGGGCTCGAGTGATCCTCCTATCTCAACTTCCTGAGTGGCTGGGACTGCAGGAGTGTGCCACCACACCTGGCTAATTTTTCTATTTTTTGTGGAGATGGGGTCTTGCTCTATTGCCCAAGCTCACCTCAAACTCCTGGCCTCAAGTAATCCTCCTGCTTTGGCCTTCCAAAGTGCTAGGATTACAGGTGCAAGCCACCATGCCCAGTCTATTCCCCTTTCTTGGTGACATAGAATGCATACTACAATACTTTCCTTCCCTGTTGGAGGAGACATTTTAAGAAGCCTGAGACCACTGCTCTCCCAGAAACTTCACTGAAGTGACAGGTCTCTGTATTTTTTGTATCTCTTGTCCTTTGGTATGTATGTGTTTTATTAAAGTATCCAGGGTGCACCCTTTTCCTGTGACAGGTTGTATTAATATAATGTCATCAGTTTATAAACCACTATGATGTTCTGTGGATGAAATTATGGTATAGAGTCAGAGAATTCATGTTGCTCTTGGGAAGTGAAGCCAGAAAATGTGTGCATCTGTCCCTGCCAAGGTAAAGCAAACTGTCTCCACTGTTCTCTATGTATTGAAATAGAGAAAAAGGTATCAGTTAGACCAATAGCTACATTCCACATCCAGGGGCTTCTTCATGTGGTTGCTTGGACTTCCACGCAGCATGGTGGCTGGATTCCAAGGGGAGTATCCCAAAGAGAGCCCAGTGGAAACTGTATTGCCATTAAGACCTAGCCTCAAAGTCGTATAACTTCACTTCTGCCAGTCACAGCCCACTTGGATTCAGAGTGAGGAACAAGAGACCTCAACTCTTGATGTGAGGAACATAAAAGAGTATATACTTTGGGAGATGTTGTTCTTCCATCACTGGTAAATACTATTTACCGCAAGCACCTTCAAATTTCATTCCCACATATATTCCCCAGGTGTTCAGTGATATAAATGAACAAAATCTTGCTTACATGTATGTGTGCACAAACATATATGTGTGTGTGTAAGCTTTGTCCTTCCCAATTTGACTTTGTAGTAGTGCTCTGGGAATTTCCATTAAATAATTATAAGCCTGTAGGCAGTGAGGACTCTCAGAGAAGGGGCATTTAGAAGAAGTATATTTCCCCTACAACGTAATTGCCTCTGTCCACGACGTTACCTGGAATACAAGAAAGGCAGGGACAACCTGATCAGACAGATCGAGAAGGGCTTCTTCAGCTGGCAGGGGAAGGCTCAGTGGAATTTGGGACTTCGGGGTACTATGAGTCATCAGATTCCTCCCATATGTCCCATTCTGATCATTAGACATGTGGGGGTGGTACCACTCTTCCCCAAACAATACCTCCATTTTTACATAAGAGAAGTGATGAGACTGTGAAACCAGCTAAGGTAATTCAACAATCTGCAGGATAACAGTGTGTGTTGTAATTTCAGTTATAACAGCCTTGTGGCCACTTAAGATAAGGCATTCTTTTCAGGGCATATATAGTTCTATGACCATAGTTTGATCCAGGTCATGGTCAAATGTTAAGCCTATATGTATTAGTCAGGGTTCTCTTTCTCATAGAGAGAGGAGCGAGGAAAGAGGAAAGAGAGAGAGAGGGAGAGAGAGATACTTATTTTAAGAAGTTGGCTCATGTGATTGTGGGGGCTGGCAAGTCTGAAATCTGCAGGGCAGGCCAACAGGCTGGAGACACAGGGAAGAGTCAGCGTTGGCGCTCTGAAGGCAGCCTGCTGGCAGAGTTCCCTCTTCTTCTGGGGAGGCCAGTCTTTTTCCCTTAACGCCGTCAGCTGATTGGATGAGACTCAGTCACATTATGAAGAGTAATCTGCTTTACTTAAAGTCTACCAATTTAAATGTTAATCTTATCTTAAAAAATACTATTACAGCAACATCCAGACTAGCATTTGACCAAATATTTGGGAACTGTAGCCTAGCCAAGGACACGTAAAATTAACTGTCACACTGTCTTTTTGTTCCCATAATAATTAAAAGCATCCAGTCTAATATTCAGTCTATTTTTCCACATGCCCTTTAACTCTTGCCTAGCTGTGATTACTTGGTCCTTGAAAGGCTCATCTTAGACAGGCTCCTCATTCCATATGGCCAAGTGATAATTTAAGGAACTCTCTCTCCAGTACTGCCGTGGTCTGGATCCTTGCTGCCTTTTAACCTGACCACATCAGATAAGCATTTCCTGAAAGGTCTGTTGCCCACCATCACATCTGCTATTAATTGCTGTATCAGTCAAGGTTCCTGTTTGCAAATAACAGAGTTCACCCTGGCTAATTTTAGCTAGAATAGATTTAATAAAGGATATTAGGTCGCTCATGGGATAATTAAGAAGGCTGGAGTGAATTGCTAAGTTTCCATAAATAAAGTCCAGAGCTACACTGAAGAACTAGCTTAATGAGGAAGTTGCCACTATGGCTGCCAGCTCTAGACCATGCAGCAGAACTGGCCTTAGGAGAAAACTCTTGGGTGCCAATGGGTGGAGGTCTGAAAGTGTATTGCTTATGGCATATATATGGAAGGATAGAATAGGGACAGTTCATCTCCTTTTCATTTTAGCTTGAAGACATAGTCATCCTCAAATGTTAAATGCCTAATGTAAAAATGGTGGTGACAGTGCAGTGCTGATGACAACATTTCCAGATAATTAAGTAAGACTCTGGGCATTGCTTCCTTCATTAGAGCTGTGAATTAAAAGTAACAATTATACCTTTAAGCAACAAAATATTCTAGGTTGTTGTGGTAGGAAGGATTTTGAGATGGGCTCCAAGATTCTGTCCTCTGAAATACACACTTTGTAAAATCCCTTTCCCTGGAGTGAGCATGAGAACAGTAACTATGATGGAATCCTAGTCCACGATGCCATGGACTCCCATGATGACATTACTAACCAGTTGGCCTTGAGTTCATCACAAGGGAGATGATCCTGGGTGGACCTGGCTTAATCAGATGAGCTCTTTAAAAAGAGGTGAAGCCCAGTGAAATGCTCTCCTGCTGGCTTGAAGACAAACCTCCAAGTTGTGGGAGAAGGAGGGCACATGGCGAGAACCTAGAGAGTGATCTCAGGGAGTTGAGAGCTCCCCCAGTCCATAGCCAGCCAGAAAATGAGGACCTCAGTCCTATACTGCAAGGAAGTGAATTTAACCAACAACCTGAGGGAGATTGGAGGAGGGTCCCAACCTTGAGATGAGAACATGGCTTGACTGACTTCTTGATTTCAACCTTGAGAAGCCCTGAGAAGATACCCCATATGCCATATAGGACTTCTGCCCTACAGAAAGTGTGAGGTGATAAATGGATATTGTTTCAGCCACTAAATTTGTGTTAATTTGTTATACAGCAATAGAAAACTAATACAGTTGTGATTAGGACCTATCATTGACAGAATTCTTAGTAACATAAAATGCCTCTCCAAAACTCTGTACTTTGTGTATGCGTTGAGAATGGAGACTTTCTTGGAGATGCAGGGACAAGAGAAGAATAAACTCAACACTATATCTATGAATCCACTGAATGCATTTCCTCTTCAAGAATAGGATTCTTATGCTCTGACCAGTGATTTAAAGAAATAAAGACTTTGGGGTAAGTGAAAAGGCCTGCCTCCGAGTCCCAAGATCTGCTATAGAACTTGGCCCATTATTGGCTCATTTTAAATAGTAGCTATTATCATTATCAAATATATATTAAAAATCTATTATTGATACTTTTCATATGTATTTCAATTCTACAATTTAGAGTTTCTTACGCTTCCATTGTTAAAGCTAAAACTCATTCGCTTGAGTGAACAATACTACCTATGCACATATTCCTGAGCACCAGAATTCTTCATGCAAAAAAAAAAAATCAAATACTTTATGTACTTCTTGTCAATTTTCAAAAAAAAAATAACAGTGCATGACTTCTTTTCCATGTCAAAATTCATTTTACTGAAATAAATGGAGAGTGGATGGTAGCATTAGTGTCTTTGTCTTTCTTAATAACAATCTTATTTTTGAATGATTGATCTGATTCAACAATAGATGATTTGATTTCAAATACTGTTTGAAAATACCTGATGGCTGTATAAAAAAATGTTTAACCATGCTTTGTAGAGCTATCTCAATTTTTAAGCTTCAAGATGTTGAAAACTGGTCAGGCGCAGTGGCTCACACCTGTAATCTTAGTACTGTGGGAGGCAGAGGCAGGAGGATCACTTGAGCTCAGGAGTAGAGACCAGCCTGAGCCCTGAGCAAGAACAAAACCCCATCTCTAGTAAAAATAAAAAAATTAGCAGGGCACCATGGCATGTGCCTGTAGTCCCAGCTACTCGGGAAGCTGAGGCAGGAGGATCACTTGAGCCCAGGAGTCTGAGGTTGCAGTGATCTATGACGACACCTCTGTACTCTAGCCTGGGTGACAGAGTGAGACTCTGTCTCAAAAAAAAAGAAAAAAAAGATGTTGAAAACCTTTATATCCTCTGATACTGTTTATCTGATCGCTTACAAGTTAGGAATTTCATTTGGCTGTAAGAGAAATCAGAAAAAGAGAAGTTTAAGTGAATTGAGAGTTTTATTTTCTTCCCATTACATGATGCCTGGAGCTGGGCATTTCAGGGTTGGTATGGTGGCTCCCTGCTACCAGTATAATCCAGGATCCTTCCCAGTTTCCATTCAGCCTTTGTGCTTATTACCTCATGAGCACAGGCTCACTGTACCACTTCCAGCCTCATGTCTAGTCTCTAGGAGTGAAGAAGAGGAAGGGCAAGAGAAAATATTTGTTGGCTGAGAGTATACTTCTTTTAAAGAGGTTTCCTAAAAGTCCCACCTAAGGACACCTACTTATTATTATTTTTTTTAATGAAGACAGGGTCTTGCTCTGTTGCAGTGGTATGTATCATCATAGCTCACTGCAATCTCAAGCTCCTGAGTTCCAGCGATCCACCTGCCTCAGCCTCCCAAGTAGCTGGGGCTACAGGCACGAGCCACCACACCTGGCTAATATTTTTCTGTTTTGCAGAGACAGGGTCTTGCTCTTGCTCAGGCTGGTCTCAAACTCCTGACCTCAAGTGATCTTCCCTCCTTGGCCTCCTGAAGTGCTAGGATTACAGGTGTGAACCACAGTGACAGGCTGACATCCACTTATATCTCATTGGTCAGAACACATGGCCACTTCTATCAGCAGTAGATGATCACTAAGAAATTTAGTTGATGCCTTTGTTTTTGTTTTTTATTAATCCCTTTGTTGTCCCAAAGTGGAAGAAGGTGAGAATAGAGAAAATTATAAATCTTTGCCACATATAGCATAGGCAAAAATTAATATTATTTAAAGAAGAAAACTATATAGACTGTTCATCTTTGAATTGACAAGCAAGACTATTTCAACATTTCAATGGTAGACTTAGACACTGCAAAACAATGTGACGATACGACACAATAGTTTTGCTTTGACACTAAAAAGTTAGAAAAAAATCTTTGGAATTATCTAATAAAACAGGGAGTTATATGTAAATTCCATTAGACAAGTTCTCTCATTACTAAAATGGTCAAAATTCAATGAACCTTTAGTGCATTCTTTGTTAACTGTTGATTTGCATTAAGTATAGATTTTTGAAAGATAAGTATTTAAACGCTCATTTTCCTAAAACAAAGATCCATATTAGTACTCCTGTTCTTATGGACATTTATAGAACAATAAATAAGATGTTCTAAGGAAAAAACACTGAAGTTACAATAAACAGATGAACAACATAATGAAAATTTCCAACACTGATGTATGTTCTATGCAATATGAAGATACAACTTTCCTGACCAGGAGAACAGTTAATCCAGCTTTTGGGTACAAGCTCAGCAAAGTCAGATTGTTCTGCCCACTAAGGAAGCAGGTTAGTTTCAGAGGAATACAATTTTGCTTGGGAGAGAACTTAAGAGTGAACATGTGAATGCTCACACTTCAACTATCACTCAGTACACTATCAATGAAGAATCTCCAGATATAGCAATTACTGGCAGGCGTGGTGGCTCATGCCTGTAATCCTAGCACTCGGGGAGGCTGAGGAAGGAGGATCGCTTGAGCTCAGGAGTTGGAGATCTGCCTGAGCAAAAGTGAGAACCCAGTCTCCACTAAAAATAGAAAAATTAGATGGGTGTGGTGGTGCATGCCTGGTGCACGCCTATAGTCCCAGCTACTCTCTCGCGCCTCGGGATCACCTGAGCCCAGGAGTTTGAGGTTGCAGTGAGCTACAAAGACACCACTGCACTCTACCCAGGGCGACAGAGTAGTATTCTATCTCAAAAAAAAAAAAAAGAAAAGAAAAGGGCAATTAACTCTCATTACCTAGACCCTCCCTTTCCTCTACTTGTTTGTCATACGTTTTCTGCCTTTAAGTTCCAAGTCAGCAAATTACCTGATGAACCTACCACAGAGAAAGAAAGCATTGCTTCCAGAAAGTGTTTTGTACTCTTGAGCTCTCGGGCTAAGTTGAGGCTGCTGCTGAGGTAGAATTTGAAAGATGTTATCTTAACAGAAGCGTTATCTTAACAGAAGAAAACTTAGGAATGATTTTAAACAAGAAAATTACAAAGGAATAAAATGTCAGATTTCATAATATGATCTCTCTGTTATATAGTGTATGAGTTCTGACAAAGGCATCTCTAGAAAAGCTGAAGAAAGCACCATGGTTAGAGCACTGGGTCCAAGCCCCAGCTCTGCCTGTCGCTTACTGGTGGTGTCTCCTGCAAGGAACTTGGCATCCATGAGGATGGTCACTGTATTCAACAGGGTTCCACCTAAGTTTCTGTAACAAAGTGTGCCCAAAATACATTGGCTTTTAAGTAGATGCTTAGGTGGCTCCGTGGCGCAATGCGTAGCGCATTGGACTTCTAGAGGCTGGGGGCATTCAAAAAAACTAGATGCTTTTTTCTTTCTCCACAGACGTCCAGAAACAGTTCATCTCTGGGTTTAAGATGGCTCTTTTGTTTTCCTCTCATGGCCAGTGGGAATGGAGTAAAGGGTCAGGCGTACACGCTCGATCTTTGTAAGGGCAAGACTGAGAAAATGGCACCTATTACCTTCTCACATGGCTAGAACTTAGTCACACGGCCGCCTCTGGCTGCAGGAGGGGCTAAAGTAATGGTCTTTATGTAGGTGGCCATGTGCCCAGCTGAAACTCTATTACTATGGAAGAGGAAGATATGTACTGAAAGATGACTGGCAATATACCTTGTATGCTTTATGCACCTCACAGTATTAGGGAAAAGATACAATTATAACCCAGTAGACAAAGCACAGGGTTGATTTTAATCCTATTTTTGTGGTGCCAGCAATACACTATGTGAGCAATCCACTTGACCTAATTGTTGTGGGTAAGAAGGTGTGCGCTGCAGCAAGGAAGCTGGGCTGAAGGGATCTAGAATTCTTCTGCATAATTGTATACAAGGGTATTTTTCTCCTATAATCAAAAATACTTTGCAGATTGTGTCGGCTTTAGGAAAATAAATTTTTGCTTCTTCTTGGAAGTGTACATGTGTGTTCGTGTGTGCATGTTGTTTAAAAGTGACCCAGAGACAAGCAGAAGTAGGGAAAGAGAGAATAAAGAGGTATAACTTTACCTTACACTTACAGAGTGACCCTGGAATATGGTGCTTTGGGGAGCAATGTGGGTGCAGTTGGGACAAATTCAGTTGGGTAAATATAAATTAATGTGGGTAGAGGGCACTTATTTATACAGTGAAGGATTGTGGAGGGGGCTCTCTCTGAAGACCTCAAGGACAGAAACAAGTTTGGGAAGCAGAGTTTGTCCATGAAGAAACACCCCGATCATGGGTTTAAAATCCCCTTTCCTTGGACTCTGGAAAAATCAAATTCAGCATCTATTTGTAGATATATTCCTTTTAATTGTCCCCCCTGTCTTCATTACAGTCCATTCATAAAGTAGTCTTCTGTTAATAGGTAGGGAATTAAGGGATGACGGGACACCGTCCTTTGATGCCATCATCACCAATAACAGAATTATACTAAAGGAAAGAGTGGTCCCATTGTTCCATGAACAGCAGAAAAACAACCGGAGACCAAGGAAGACTCAACTTGACTTGGAGTCAAGTTCAGTAAGGAGACAGGTTACAACCAGGTGGTCTCTGGAAAGGAAATGGGATGAGACAGATTTTGAAAGATAAATATTTAAATACATATTTTTCCTAAAACGACATGCATGTGGCGGGGTGGAGTAGGGTGTGCAAATCTCATTTATAAGGGGGGATGGGACTCGAACCATTTTATGTGAATATTAAAGGAAAAGGTGACACCAGAAGACTAGAGGGCTGGGGTGCTTCCAGGGAGCAGACACCTGGGTTACACAAAGAGGCAAACAAGCCACGACAGTAAGTTTAGAGTGCTTAAGTGAGTGAACTGTGGAGACAGGTGATCCTGGAGTCCAGGCTGCTGCCTTGGGAGGCTAGGAATGGCATGTTGGATAAAGTACACTTATGATTTGGGAAGGAATCAAGGACCTGGAGTAGCCTTGTGGGAAAAGAGCAAGTGGTGTGAGAATGCCCAAGCAGAAGTGGACGGTCAGGAACTGGTGGTCAGTGAGGGAGCAGAGATCACATCCTGAAACCTACTCTCCTACTAAAGCAAGTCAGACATGACATTACAGAGTGACACACCTTTCAAACCTCATGGGCTTCCATTCAAAAGTGAATGGAAATTTTTTTTGGTTGAACTTTTTCCTTTAGGCCAGAGAATTGACATTTCTTAATTACAGAGAAGAGAAAAACTTAGATCTTCTCTGGCTTTACAGGTGATGATGGCCCATTCAGCTACTGTTTACTTTCCCTGTAAGAGGACATCCTTAAGCCTATTCTATTCAGCAAGTATTCCTCAGACTTCACTGATCAAAAGCAGCACCTGGGGCCAGCGAAGTGGCTCACACCTGTAATCCTAGCACTCTGGGAGGCCAAGGTGGATGGATCGTTTGAGCTCAGGAGTTCGAGACCAGCCTGAGCAAGAGCGAGACCCCCGTCTCTACTAAAAAAATAGAAAGAAATAAGCTGGACAACTAAAAATATATATAGAAAAAAATTAGCTGGGCATGGTGGTGCATGCCTGTAGTCCCAGCTACTCAGGAGGCTGAGGCAGAAGGATTGCTTGAGCCCTGGACTTTGAGGTTGCTGTGAACTTAGGCTGACTCCACAGCACTCTAGCCCAGGCAACAGAGTGAGACTGAAAAAAAAAAAAAAAGCAGCACCTGGGTTTCATCCCCAGGTGACTCAATCAGAACTGCAATGAAGGGAATCTAATAATCAACAACTTTAACAAGGACTCCTGTGCACTCTCTTGACTAGGGACATTTGGGAAATATAATGTTCTCTAAGCAGTGGTGGTAAAATTAGACTGCTGGGGTGGTTCTGCATGCAATTGTAAGTGTATGGACTTGGGACCAGATATAGGAGGAGACTGGAATCCAGGCAGAAATTACAGTTAAACTGGGATGAGGATATAGAAATTCAAAGAGCAGAAGAACCAAGTTAGTGGATTTCTAAGTTCTTTGCCTTAGTCATTTTTCTCTCTGGGCCTCTGTTTCCCCATCTGTAAAATGATGCAGTTAACCTACTTTTAGGGCCCTGGTGGATGACTCCAGGACCACTCTGCTGGGAAGGGCCCTGTCTTAGTCCACTTGTGCTGCTATAAAGGACTACCTGAGGCTGGGTAATTCGTAGAGAAAAGAGGTTTATTCGGCTCACGGTTCTGCAGGCTGCACGAGAAGCGTGGCACCAGCACTTGCCTCTGATGAGGGCCTCAGGCTGCTTCTACTCACAGCAGAAGGCGAAGGGGAGCCGGTGTGTGCAGAGATGATGTGGCGAGAGAGGAAGCAAAGGAGGGGAAGTGCCAGGCTCTTTTAACAACCAGCTGTTAGTGAGACTCACTCATCCTCCCTCCCCAGCGAGGGAGGGCATTAATCTATTCATGAGTGATCCACCACCATGACCCAGATACCTCCCATTAGGCCCCGCCTCCGACATTTGTGATGAAATTTAGCGGAGATTTGGAGGGGACAAACATCTAAACTATAGCAGACCTCCTTGGGCTTATCACAATCCCCTCTTCAGGCAAAACAGATCTGTTTGGGTTTGCTTTGCTTTTTAGGCTTCTATATTAAGTTTTCATTTAAATAAAATATTCAGTGCCATTTTTTCAAAAATTGAAAACTACTGCACTAAATGATTTCTAAGGTCCTTACAGCTCTAGGATGCTAAGTGTGTCTGCAGCAGCAATGCCAATAACACAGATCATTAGCACAGAAAAGAGCACCAGGGGCCTTAGGATGCAGGCCACATTTTGAGGCCTAGTTTTTAAATATCGACTCCTGCTGTTCAAGCCTGCTGGCTTCCTTGTTGTGGGCTGACATTTAAGTGGAGAAGAAATAATTGTGGTATCTCCATGAATACAGCAACTCAACTCAAAGACAAAAAATAACCCCAAAGGTTGTTTGTCACTGTGTTGACAAAATAGTAACTGGTTAATTGCCTGAATTTCCCCCCTTTTCACTGGTTGTTTTGGCATCAAGGAGCTACAGTCAAGTGACCTGGCATAAGACCAGCTGTGCATTCAAAAGCAGGTGTAGCCAGCAACAGGCCAGGTGCCTGGGGTGAGCGCCTGCCAGGAGTTTTAGAGATGCCACTTCTATTTGGACACTGCACACGACTGTATCTTCAGAAACAAGCATCTGTTTACAAATGAATATAACCTTTGCCTTCCTGCTCACCTTTCAACTTGGAAAAAAAGACTGCTATAGGTATATGTGGCAAAGCTTGGATTCAAGTCCAGCTCTGTGCTTATTGTGTACTTTGGACAAATCGCCTGTCTTATCTAAAATGGGGGATAATAATATCTACTTTGCAGCACTGCTGTGAGGATTAAGTAAGATAATGCATGTGAAAGCATTTTATAAATAGCACAAAGTCTTAAAAATATAAAGGTGCGTTTATCATAATGCATAATGGCACTATATTCAAGCAAAAACATTAGGAAAAAAACTATTACATTTACAAGCTATGCAAGTACTTGTATATATAATCAGACAATATGCCTGTATTAACATATCCACTTATTCATTCATTCACTCACTAGTTGCTGCCTGTTTAGCAGTAGTCCCTGGGGGAGATAAGAAGTAAATGAAGGGGAAATGGTTAGGAAAAAAATACATACAGGGTTTGATGATCAAACAGTTCCATGTCTGCTGAGCCAGTACTATGTTCCAGAAACTAGGTTCCTCCCTGGGGGAGCACAGATCTCCAGTGGAGGGGCTCATGGTCACAGAAGGAAGACAGTGGCTCAAAGGACCTCCAGAGTTGGCCCCCAACTTGGCAAATGGGTGCTGACTGAGCAAACTTGATCTCCCAAGTTTGCTTTCCAGAATGCTCATTGCTTCCCGCATTCCCATTTAATTGCACTCAATCTCATCTCACCTGCATGCTCAAGAGTCTCCCAAAGGCCCTGGATAAGTTGCACAGTACCTGGGCTGAGCCCAGTTTGGCCTTTCATAGGAGAATGACTAGATCTGTATACTACTAGACTCATAGACTAGTAGAGTGGTGGTCCTCAGAGGCTCTCTAACGTAGTACTGAAGGAAAAAAATGATTTTCTAAGTAGAAAATGAAATAAAGGTCACTGTGCTTCCCTTGAACATGTTCTTTTAAACTGTATTGGCAAACACAAATGATTTAGCATGTGCATGTATTATGTTGAGAAAATATACAAAATGAGATAGTTTTAAGCAGCAGAAATAAAGGGATCCAGGCTACCTGTTATAGAGCTAACTGGGCCACCACACCCTCTGGTTCACCTGTATTATATTGCATCATGCTGCCCCAGGCATTCGGCCCCCACATACTGATCATTGAGGTCACTGCCCATGATTTTTACTATGCAGAAATAAAAAGGAATTTAAGCTTGGCCATATCCTCTAGGAAGGCTGAAATGCATGGTAACCAGAGTCCTCCAGTCTAAGTGAAGCCCTCTCCTTTGATCTCTCTCACTTCTCTCAGAAGATGGTAGCAGAGAAGATTAAAGTTTTTCCCCCTGTTGAGTTCTCCTCCTCCCTCCCACCCTTCCCTCTTTCTGAAGGGCTCTTAGGTCAGACAAGAGCATTGCAGATATTTTGCAACCTAAAGAGATCAAGCAGGGATAAAGGGCGTGGTTTCCTGCCTGGGGAAGAAGCCTCTGCGGGCAGCCTTCCCTCTGAGCCTCGGTGAGCCGCTCCCTGCCCTGCCCTGACTTCCACAGTACCTTTGACATTGATTAGTTCCAGGGACTCCTGTTGGGGGAGCCACCTGGTGTGTATTTTTCCTCTGCGTGATAGAAAGACTTTCAGGCACCATGTGACTTTGAAGTGGGTGCCTTGTGGCCTGTTATAGAAAGATTCCTCATAGAAAAGGCTATGTCCCCTTCCACAAGCCTTGTGGGAGGCAAATGTCTTCTTGCTCTGGACGCTGTTTTGCCCAGGCCTGTGGGGAAGTCTGTGCGATTGTTTCATGGTGCCTTGTAATCTCCATTTGTTTAACTACTGTTGTTCCCAGCTCTTGAACACAGACAAAATGTGTATTTCCTTTGCTGTTCTTTAACACTGTAACATTATATAATATGCATACTACTCTCTTTAAAATATTTCTTTAAATAGGCAAGGTAATAGATAAACTTAGAATCGCATAAGGGTTATGTGGAAAACTCTTGAAACTTATTTAGGTCATGTATTTCTTATGACTAAACACCATCACAAATTAGTGATCTTATAATAAATCGCATAATAATTCTAAGACCAAGGTTATCCCTGAACAAACCTTGGTTACCCACTTACCCCCATATCCATAATAATAATGACAGCTAGTATTTGCCTAAGGCAGAGCAGTTCTAAAAGCACTTTCCTATGAGTTAGCCATTTTGTTCTTCATACCGTTATCAATGTCATTTTACAGGTAGAAAACCAAGGCTTACTTAGCTGGAATCACCAGGCAAGCATGCTGAAATAAAAAAAAAAAAAAAAGAAAAGAAAAGAAAACCAAGGCTTAGAGAGGATAAGAGATTTGCCCAGGATCACTCAGGGGGTCCATGAAGGAGCCAGGATGTGAAGCCAGTTTTCTGACTGTACAGCCACAGGGGCTGCCCAACCTGTACAAGTTTTATGCATTTTTTTCTGAGAGTCATGGGATCTGGCCAAGACCATGTAGCAATAAACTTACAGGAGTAGGCATCAAGGGAGCACGATTTGGTCATTATTTTGCTGCCTGTAATTATGTGATCCTGAGTAAATCTCTTAACTTATCTAGGCCTCAGGTTACCCATTTCTAATAGCAAGAGCTTGAACAAGATTGGTGTCTGTCAGCATGGATAACTCTTTGCAAGTGTTTCAAAGGTTTTGCAAATGCCTGACTCTGAGTGCATGGAGGTGGAGGCTGACCTTTGACCGCAACAATCATTTTTAACTCCTGTTTTCAAATTCCTGAATTCATCTAAATAGTGTCTTAGTTCGAATGTTACAAATGTGAACTCAAAATGTTAGGTAGACGGCGAGGGATTCCGGGTCTCCTAGGGATGAAAGTGGGTGCACTGCGGTTCACCCCCTCCCCAAATGGACTTTCAGAGAGGCTCATGGGAGATTCGCATGCGCAGTAAGTCTCAGATCATGTAACTCCCAACTGTCCAATTAAAACGGTTCCATGGTGACGTCTGAACCAAGGGGAGGTCCCTATCTGAACACTGTAAAACAAGACCCAGACCATAACCAAACTCTCTCTCTCTTTTGCTATGATAATGGGTCGGGTCGTCATCTGTGGCATATGTATCTTGCTCTGTAAACCTATGTCTTGTGCTTGCTCTCCCTTGCTCCCCCTTCAATAAATTTCACCTCAAGTTTGCCTTACTTTGGTGTGTCTGGTCATTCTTTGGCCAAGAGCACACCAAGAACTGACATTTCAGATTGCCAAACCTGACAAAAATATATCATAGGAGGAATGTAACTAGGCAGAACCAACAAAAAGATGTTGAAAGCTAGTTTTGCAACCTTTTAATCTCTCACCCACTTTGGAATAAAACAAGATTAAAGTTGAAGAGGCCAAGAATGGTTGAAAATGGGAAGAGTTTTAGATCATTAAAGAGAGTTGTCAGTGTGCTGTCAGTACCTCTTGCCCACAGAGGAGGGAAAAGGGAATGCTTTTCCTTACCCCATGACCAGTGAAAAGGGCTTCAGTGAGACAGACCACTTGGAAGACTTGGTTTATGTTCCCTGGAGACAGCCAGTGGGCCATTATCTGACTCCATCCTGAGAGATCGGAAGCAGGAGCAGTGCGTGTGGCAGGGAGGACTGCGCTTTCGGGGATAACAGCACTCCCTGTGAATGAAAGGCCACAGGCACGTGCCTCTGTGGGCCAGACGCAGTCTAAGAAAGAGAAAGAGCTGGCTCGGGGTTGCCTTAGGTTCTACCCCAGAGAATTGCATAGGAGGACAGGGAGACCTCAGCAGAAAAGGCTGGAGGTAGGGCTGATGGAAGACTCAGTCACCAACCTTGAAGACACACACAAATGAAAGTCACAGAAGCGAGAAAGTCTCCCAAGAACCCATGAAAACACTCCAAGAGAGAAAGCGTCAACTTTATACACTTATTAGGCCCAGGGAGTGCCAGCACCCCATGGCAGCTCCTGTCCAATGAGACTTTCTTGTCCCTTTGCCTCCCCTCTTTCTCCTGACCTTTTAATCCTGGGGGTGTCTCAAACTCCATTAATTAGCTGGGGCAAGACAGGTAGAGGGAGGTGGAAGCAAAAGAATAAACTGTCCCAGGGCCACTTTCCGCAGCGGGAGCTTGGCCTGAAGCGGTGCCAACTGGGCGGGAAGGAGCATCAGCTCTGGAAGGAGTTCAGAGCTTTTATTCCACTGGACTCTTTAGATCAATAACCAAACTGAAACTGTTTGGAGGAATACACAGAGCAAAGGACTTTCTTTTTTATTTTTTAGATCTGAGAGGGACCAGAAAAGACTGGCACTAAATTGCATCCAAAGGAAAGGGAATACTAGTCAAAGGCTGGGCATGCAGGTGTGGTGGGGAGAAATGACCAGGTTATTTTCTGTTACGTTTTATGGGTCCTGAATATTAAATGCAATGGCGACATCTATTCACTAAAAAAGAATATGCTATTTTTTTGGTTAAAAAATAAGTTGGTTTGACAAAGTGTTCCTCAATTTCAAAAGTATAAAAACCACCAGAACTCGATGATGTCGAAAGCCACTTCCAACACTGGCATCAAGACCAGTTATTACAGAGTGGGAAAAAAGGCGGCAGAGTGTTCTTTTATTTCCCCCATCACCACTGTGTTCGTATCCATTTAGATCTTATGGCATGAAATTAAAGGAACTGAAATTGTTTCCTTCTTCACAAAGCCACGGCAAGTCTTTGATCCTGGCCACCCCCATCCGCCCATCCCCCTCAACAGTAAATCTTACCCTTGGATTAGGTGGAGAGTAGAAGAGGAAATACAGAAAATGGGTGGAGGGAGTAACAAAACTGAGGTTAAGGAACAGAAAAGGAAAGGGGAAGTGGAGGGAAAGGTTGCTGTGGGCACGGAGAGCCTTCCTGATCAGAAAGAGAAGGGGAGTCCAGCCGAGGAGGGAAGGGGCTGCCTCTTCGCTTTCCGGCTCCTACTCCAACCCTTTCTCCCACTTCCCACTTGAAAGAGCTGCCCACCATTACAAATGCGCCTTCTGGTTTTGTACCCATCCTTTGTTACTCACCTACCATCCCCAACCCAGTGTGTTTCCTCTCTCATGGGGACTCTGACTTTCTCCCAAGGCTTGTTCCACCCAGCTGGACGACATGTCACAGGGTTACCTACAGGGTTACCACAGGCTATAACTTGGCGCACCTTCTTATAGTATCAGTTCTGTTTGCTGCCGAGTCATTTAAAACAGTCTTTTCTTAAAGTACACTTGGGTGTGTTATGGGTGTAGAATGTTAGATTCACATGAATGCCAAATCCAACGGCAGATCTAAGAGAAACGTTGTTTTCAGTGGCTTCAGACTTAGTTCACTCAGAGTCTCACTCAGGGTTACTAGTTCACCCTGCTCTGCTATTAGAAGTATCTTCCCGGAAATGCTTGAGAAAATTTGGCCTAATTTGTTTCTCTTCTCAGGAGCATCTATATTGTGCACTAAATTAGCAAAAACTATTCAGGGACTGAAGGAATGGCACTCTAGTGGCAGAAAGGAAGGCAGTTTGATGGGAGGTGGAAGAGATCTTTTGGTAGTGGGTGAAGCGGCTCTAATGTCATGTATTTTGTGAACTGACAGAGCCAGCTCTGTTTATAAATCTTTATGTGGGCCAGGTAATAAAAATAGGAAGCACTCAATGAGAATTTACTAGATCAGATTCCCAAAGTATGTTTCATAGAATACAGGTCTGATAAAATGCCTCCAGAAAGAAGGGTTCCATGGACAGAAAAATTTGGGGAATTCTATAACCCCCTCCTAGAGATTCTCAAAGTACAAAGATGTTAAAGTTTGTTTGACTCAGTATTGCCAAATATAGTGGACCCTTTGTTTTTTAACATAACTCTTCTTTTTATAAGTCTATTATAATAGCTCTATTATAATACTCTACTGTAACTCTAATTATTAGTATTCTGGACAACTTGCCTGGGGCACCACCATCCTAGATAATATTATAGACCAGAAGTTAACATTCTTTTTATCACCCAGGACCCCTTTTGTTGTTCTCCCCTTTTATCTCATATTTTGAACACCTTTTCCTAGTAAATAAAACCTTATTTATCTCACTTACAGTTGTGTCAAACAAAGTTATGTAAACATAGCAATGTATAGGCAATATTCACTGCTATAGATCCCTTAATTTTGGCTGTCAACCTGTGCTCACCTGCAGGTCTATTCTGTTCTGGGTATTCAGTCTGGATATTACCAGCCAGTAACAGTCTGTCCCACAAGTTTCATCAGAGAATGCCTATGGTGTCAACAGCCGATTAGAAATTTTGAGCAACATGAGCTAGTTGGTTACCAGACTGAACTCATCTTATTTGAGCCCAAAGCAAGGAAATATGATGTTATAATTAACTTGTGTAAATAGATACATGGTACAAGTATAATTGTCACCAGAGGTTTAAAAATATTGAAAATAGCCCCACAGGTCTTGCTAACTTCACAGATCCCTACAGTCCAGTTATTATAGGTTGAAAAGTACCACAATAGGCCATTCTACAAATGCTATTGTGCTTGTATAACATATATTGGTTTTGTAGTCAAGGTTCTATTAATCTAAAGATGACTTCATATTAGGTAATCCTCAAGATTGCAAAAAGTGATAACACGTTGCAAAAAGTATGAAAAATCCAGAAAATTATAAAATATGACAAACTCTTAGGTCTTTAGGTAGAAATTTTTATTCCCAGTTGAATATAGGACTTCAGAAAAATCACATCCATGAATCATGTTTAACAGATGATAAAGCACCTCTGCATCAATTATCTCACTTAATTCTCCCAGCAATCAGGTGATAGTTTTATTAGTACACAATCTGATCATTGAAGAGTGCCACATTATATAATTTTTAGGACATTTTTGGTTACAGACATTAGAAACCTGACATAGACTACTTTATGCAAGAAGAGCAATTTATTGGAAGGACACTAGTATTTTATTTTGTTCCGTTTTCTCATAGAATTCTAAGAACCATTAAATAACCAAGACACAGGAAGAGCAGAGATGCAACTGGGTTATGAATACTTAAGGCCAGGGACTAGAAGGTTGTCAGGATTCTTCTCATCTCATGTTCCCCTCTGAATGTTGGCTTCAGCCTCTCTCATTTCAGACTGGCTTTCCCCACGTCATGGAAAGCATACTTGCCAAAAACACCTGAGTTGATGTCTATGCGTGGAGCCAGTGGAGAGAGATTAGTTCATCTCTATGAGGTGTGGAGAAGGACTGTGGCCCAGCTTAAGTTCAGTGCGGACCTCTGGATGAATGAAGCAGGGCTGTAATATGTATGTGTGATGGCTCCTGTGGCAAAAATGTAGGTGAGGAGTTGTGAGAGTGGGGTGCAGAGGAAATAAATTCTTAGAAAAGATGTGCTGGGCAGATAATTCCGTAGGTAGGTACTCCATACTATGAACTATGAATATACATATTATGCATATATTACGGTGGCCTGTCAGCAGAATCCTCAAGCCCACAGTAGCTGAATTTATGCTGAACCGTATCAGGAGAATGATCATATATTCACGGAAACTCCACGGGTCATTACCTTCAACATGTCCAAATCTTCCCCATCTCACACCAACAAGAATGAAAGTCACGGTCTATCCCAGGCCTAGGGTAAGCATGGCGGAGGTTTGCTCTGGAGCTTCTGCTCCAGACTGATTAGAAAAGAACTATAAGAAAATAACTCGTAACCTGGAGGAAGAGGAGGCATGGTTGTGCCTGAACTATTTCCTTATATGACAATTGACAGTGAGATTAAGGATGAGGGTTTTGGCTGCACTTTAAACTACCCGACCTGTTACTTTCCCAGGAAGGTCCATCTGCAGAGGACTCCGCCCCTCGTCCAGGAGGGAGGGGGAGTAAAAAAAGGTGTGGGAAAGACAAGCAACAATTCTAGGAATCAAGAGGAGGAATTGTGTGGGTATTAACTGTTTGATTCCCAGGGAGGTGTAGGGTGTACCCAGGCCTCCACACCTATACAATAATAGGTAATCATAGAACCAGAAATGTGTTCTTTAGGAACTTGATGACTTGTGCTATTTGAATTTTCCCTAATCGTGTCCTTTTACTTCTCTGAATATGATTCTTGAAAGCAGGAGCATATTTCAGCTGTGCTAATGAGAACCTTCATTCCAACCAACCTCTCAAATGCTCTGCTTTTCTGTGCCCATGTTTTATGGGAGGAGCCTAATTAATATTCATAGGGCTAGTTTTTGTGATGAATCTGGGGGAAAAGTGAGATAATTTTAAGGGCCAGGGGAAACTTTCCATCTTGTGATTGGTAATGGTGATGGCGGGAGGTCACCCTGGTGGGTGTTTAGAAGCTGTGATGGTTAATTTTGTGTGCCAACTTGGCTGGGCTGTGGTGCTCAGATATTTGGTCAAACATTATTCTGGATGTTTCTATGAAGGCGTCTTTTTGGATGAGGTTAGCATTTACACCAGCGGACTTTGAGTAAAGCAGATTATTCTCCATAATGTTGTGGGTCCCATACCATCAACTGATGGTCTTAATAGAACAAAGACTGACCTTCCTTGAGTGAGAAGGAATTCTGCCAGCAAACTGCCTTTCAGCTCTCCTTGGGTCTCCAGGCTTGCCAGCCTACCCTACAGATTTTGGATTTATCAAGCCTCATAAGTGCATGAGCCAATTCCTTAAAATAAATCTCTCTCTCTCTCTCTCTTCTCTCTCCACATACTACTGGTTCTGTTTCTCTGGAGAACCCTGCCTAATGCAGAAGCTATTCCTACAACCAAACACCACACAGAGATTGCCCACTCAGAGTTCATCTTGAATCGTGAAGGCTGCTGCTCTCCCTACATAGCCCTATGCTTGAAGAGTGAACAAAAGAGAAGAAATTAATTTCCCAATATCAGTGATGATTTATCATTTATTGAGGGCCTCTTTGTGGCAAGTCTTCAAACACAGCAAGGTGAAGTCTGGATGTGTAGGGATAGCGCGAAAGGGGGTTCCAGATGAACAGAACAACTCGTAGTAGGAAACTGTAGGGGTGTGCAGGGAAGTGAGGAAAGGATGGGCGAGTTTGGTACGTACCCAGGAAATACGAGGGGAATTATAAAAATATTATATTGGAAAAGGTTTGTGTGGCCTTGATTGCCAGGCTAATGAGTTAGGCCTGTTCTGTGTAGGCAAATAGAAGTCAGTGAGGAGTTTTGAAAGACGGAATGAAATATTTGGAGGGAAGGAAGCTGGCAATGCAACATAGGAAGGAAAAGATTAAGAGTTAAGGAATCGATTTGGAAAGTTAATGTAATTACCTCTGTATTAATTCCTTTATTCTCTTATTCACTGAACATTTATTGAGGCTCTGTTAGTAGTAACAGGCTTTGCACAGCTTAAAGAGAAAACGGAGACTGTGTCCTTGAAGAGTTCACTCTTCTTGGGGTCGATGTGGCAGTGGAAGAAATGTAAGCAAGTGCTGCTGCAAGTGTTTCCCAGCCTTTAGCTCTCAGGCCTGCAGCCTGGCCCACACTGGATTGTGACACAGAGCTGGGAGTTCAGATTTTTTGCAGGGTGCCTAACAGAGTGGTACAAAGTGCATTTGTACCTTGCTCCTCCATCCTCTCAAAATAATAGAAGATAAAGACCCAAAACTCATCCCAGCAACTGTGGACCTGCTATGTATACGGCCCATCAGCTCCTGAGGGAGGAAGAGTGCTGTCCGGGCTAGCTCAGGCGTAGGCCTAGAGCCTGAGAGGGCCCTTATCCTGGTAAACTCGGTGCTGCCAACCAGAGGATGGGCTGTGTGAGCCTAAGAGATTGGACTTGGACCT
>RJWJ010010721.1:0-46247 GCA_004363605.1 Indri indri | reverse complement strand
CTTTTTTGCTCCGTTGTTGAGCCCATACACTGAGATTTTTATGTCAGTTATTTTTTTAGTTCTAAAATTTCCATTTGATTCTTCTTTATATCTTCTATTTCTTTGCTGAGACTTTCTACTTACTAATTTATTTCTAGCATGATTACAATCGTTCATTGAAGCGTATTTATCATGGCTGCTTTAAAATTCTTCTCAGTCGCAATAACATCTGTATCATCTTGGGCAGCATCTAATGATTGTCTTTTTGGATTTAGTTTGAGTTCTTCCTGGTTGTTGACATAACACGTGATTTTTTATTGAAACCTGGACAGTTTGGCTATTATAAGATTCTGGGTCTTATTGAAATATTGTATTTTAGCAGGACTCTTGTGACTGCATGCTGGTGGGTGAAGGGGAAGGGGTGTCATCTCCTTACTGCCAGGTGGAGGTGGAGGTTGAGGTTTTCCACTCTACCTCCGGGGGGTGAGGGGCTCTTTGTTATGGCTATATGGGGGTAGAATTTGAGAATCTGAATACAGCCTCCACTGACACTGTGGATGAGGGTGTCCTTGTCCAGGGGAGGGAAGGCTAGAGCACTTCGTTGCAAGTCTAGGCTCTTCACTTGGCCTTTGCTGTCACAGGTGGGGATAGGGCTGCAGTTTCTTCCTGTGATATTTAGCTGAGCAGAGTGGTTATCATCTAAAAGGTTTTTGTCTTGCTAGACTATTCCTTTTCTGGTTCTTTGGCCAAAGAGAGCAGGCTTTCCTTTGTTGGTGGTGGTGGCTTTTTTTTTTTTTTTTTAAATCTACAGCCATTGATGTTTCTGGGGTGCCACTTCATTATCCAGTCTGGGATATATAAAGTAAAAAGAAACACCAAGGAACTCAGCACCTATATTCTTCAGACCCCAAGGTCCCTAGCTGGCCTGCTTTTCCCTCTTTACCTTTCAGATATTTAAAAAAAAATTGTTAATATATAAAATCCAAGGGTTTTAGTTGAATTTAATGAGAAGAATAGGAAAAAATATGTCTACACCATCTTCCTACAAACAGAAGATAGATTTTATTCATTCTTTAAATGTCCTTACAAACCTGCAGATCAAAAGGTAATAAATTATTTCAATTTTCCAGAGGGAAAAATTGAGACACTTAGAGGTAATTTACCTGATCAAAGTTACCTACAAATACAGCCTCGGCTTCAAGTAAAACCTTGGAATTTTAAATAGTTATTATTTTGCTTTTCCTTTTCCTTTCTGTGTTTGTTAAAAAAAAAAAAAAGAAAAGTAAAAACTGGGTGGTGGGGAGAGGGGAAGGAATGGTTGCCAAAGAAAAGACTAAAAAGGACTACTTTTTGGCTTGGAAGCAGTAACTGTTTAAAATGACTAAACCAAGACTTTTCAGGGGATTTTATTGAACTTTGCAATGTGGCTAATTTCCACAAATCGATTAGATGATCTTCTCAGTTACGCCTTTATATCTTGTCTTATAAATGAATGGCTTCAATTATTTTTACTGTGTTCTGAAAACTAAGTGTCAGGGTGCATATTTAATAATCACTCTCACTCCCTTGATTAAAGACTTACACAAAAATGCAAAGAATGGGGAAAATATTTCATTACTTTGCAGGTTGTATACCTTTCATCAGAACATCTTTGGTCCTGTAAATTCTCTAGGTTGTTTAGTATTAAAAAAAAAGATTTTTGACCACTCCCTTAAAACCCATTATCTTGAGTTCTTGAAAGGTTTATAGTATTGAAAAGGCAGTGATGAGGTCAGGGAATTAACTTCCCTAAGCAAATTTTCCTAATTCTGACATATTTCCTAATAAAGCATTTACAAGCCCTCTTTCCCTATTTTAGTTTTGATCATTAACACCACTCTTTAAAACTTACTGAGTCTAAAATCAAGAGTTGGGGAAGGTGGAAAAGACCCTTTAGGGACGTGTGAACTGGCCTATCGGTTTGCTCCTTTTGTGGCCATTTTAGTTCCTATAGGTTCAGATGTGTCATATATTGCAGAGAGGGTGGTGCAACGGTAGGTTTTCTTGCAAAGAATATGGAGACCAGCAGAGGGTGGTTGGCAGAACAGAATGAAGCAAGGGTATTGTCATTCCAGTGGAAAGTTCTCTTTGCTTCCAGGAAGAGTCAAGAGTTATAACTGCCTTGGATTTACCCAGGGATTTGGGGGTCCAGCCCAGCTACTCACAGTTCAGGAATCTACTGAAGTGCTTTTGTCCCCTATCCTGCCCTCTGGTCTTCCCACAAAGCTCAAGAGAGAAAAAGGTGTCTTTGAAGGCAGCAACCTCTAGGCTGCTGTAACCCTTTTCACTGCAGAGATTTTTTCCTATGTTGCATTCTCTCAGCTGCAGAACTGGCTCAGTGGATGCTTTCAAAGTTGTCTCAGGTGGTGTAAGAAGCCCTCCCGTTACCTTTATTGCCAGGGACACTAGTGAGCCTTGTCCCCTACACTTCCTTTGTCGGAGGTAAAGGCCATTATCTCCTTGGGGAAAGGAAAAATGGATAATGATATCTGTCTTTTGTTTTTTGTTTTTGTTTTTCCAAAGTAGCCTTGTGCCACGAAAAGAGAGCCACATATAAGCTACCTGTAAGGAGAGGAATCTTCTGTCCTATGAGTTTGGCAAGAGGGTGTTTAGGGACAACTAGGAAATCTCAGCTACTAGTTTGCAGTCATTTCCATGAGGCTAATTGTCACCTTCAAAAATTTGGCCAGAAGGAATAAATGCATTTCCCTCTGATAAGGGAAAGTCCTGAGGAAATGGGGATTGGAGATTATCCCTTTCACAGGAACTGACTGGGCCTCTAACAGGCATCTGAGTCCTGCCACCTAGCAGATAAATTAGATAAATTAGGGTCCACACAGAGTTTACATTAGCACTGACTGCTGTGAAGGATGCCTATGTTCTCTTTGACTCCAGAAAAGTTGCTTCATTAGGATTGGTAAATGCCAGAGGTCATAAGTCTGAGTGGCGTTTTTATGTTTTACAGTCCTCCATTTGATGTTTCTCTTTTTTGTTTGTTTGGAGATAACAGTTTCTCTTTAGACCCATCATTCTAGGTGAATGTATAGGATTCAGGAAGGCATTTGTCCAAGTTTCTTCCCTCTCTCTCCAGAACTCAGATCTACCACTGACTGCAGCAAAGAGTAAGAAACACTTAGATAAATGTAAAAATATTTAAAAAAAAAAAAAAACTTAGAAAAGAATTGGAAGTCCTTTCAATTCTAAATCCCATGGTTTATATTTTCAAACGAATCAGAGAATATTGAGTCAACAAAAGAGTATCTTATTTCAACATTCGTTTCTACATGTCAGTTTGAATTTGGATACCCTTCATGTCATTTTCATTTTTTCTCATGCCACTTAACCTTGTTACATATGAGAAGGCATGCTAAAAAGCTTGCAAAAATAATGCAGTTTACTTCTATGCTCAAACATTCAGTAATCTTTGCATTTAATGTATAAGGCTTCTAATTGCAAAATTCCATGCACCTGTAAAGAAGATCTCTACGTCTGAAGATTGATGTCTCAATGGGGTTATTGTACTGGTCTCTTACCAATAGTCTTAAGGAAAGGAGACTTCTGTAACTTTGCAGTTTTAAAGTTCAGGTGTTGTATCACTTACTCATTTTTGGTTTTCAGAATCTATTCGGTGCTTTAAATAGTAATGGAAAGGCTCAAAGGTTGATAGTTGTGCCCAGAGAGGGATAATGGATTAGAAAGATTTGTTACCTATGAATCAAGTTTCCAATTTTTGGAAGTATTCTTCAAAATTCAACAAATATTTTTAGGATACCTATTCTATACTGGGTGGTATTAGAGGCCTTGGAAATTGAGAAGTAAATAAAAACAAAGTCACCATTTTCATGAAGCTTACAGGGCTTCCATATCTACTCCAGATACCCACTGTTCCTTTGTCCTCAAAGTGCAGAGAATCCACATTACCTGGGATGTTAGAAATGCAGAATCTCAGACTTCACCTCAAATCTCCTGAACCACAATCTGCATTTCACCAAGATTCCTAGAGGATTCATGTGGACATAAAATTCTGAGACGTCTGCCAGATTCAGTTTGAGAACCCAGGCTATAGCCAACCATATATGGCCTTCCTCTGATGATGAAGGTGAGGATGGGCAGAAGCAAGGGCCACACCAGAGACATGGAACAGAAGCCTGATTGAACCACACCTGATCTCCACTCTCCCCCAGGACTTCGTCAGTTACAGAAGCCAATATATCCCCTAAGATCCTAACTGATGCACTTGGATAGGCTGTTTCCTAGATCCTTAGCAGAAAGGCCCACATGTCAAAAATACAACATATGCCAGAGTGGATAAATGTGGCCAGCTTGGATAACATGCCAACCTGGGGACTACCCTCACTGATGCTTGCCAAGGTGGATAAATGAGGCACAGTTCTGGAAAATCTCTCGGTTTGGGATTAATTTTGGAGGCAAGGTGGAGGAGTGTCTCAAAAACAAAAACAAAAAACCCCAGGGATTTCTTATATGATTTATCCTAGCATCAACCTCATAAAGGGGAGAGAGAGCTGGTGTGGATTCCCATATTCATGCAACAGCTGCCTCCACTGACATCATATAGGACCACCCTGGAGACATAAAATAATTATAACTACTACCATTATGGAGCACTTATATGCCAGGCTCGGCACTATCTACTTGAAATATTGAATATTAGTGAAGCCAAAAGTTGATCTTCAAAAAATCAACAAAATGGACAGATATTTGGCCAGACTAACCAAGAGAATAAAGAGAAGACACAATTTACCAAAACCACAAATGAAAGAGAAGATTAGTGCTAACCCTGAAGAAATTACAAGGTTATATTATGAAGAATTTTAGGCCAAGAAATTGGACAAGTTAGATGAAATGAGAAAATCCTAGAAAGATAGAAATTAACAGAATAGACCCAAGAAGCAACAGAAAATTGGCTAAGACTCTAACATGTGGAGATTGAATTAGTAATTAAAACTTTCCTGCATAGAAATGCCCAGGCCCAGATGGCTTCACTGGTGAATTCTATCAAATATTTAAAGAAAAAAATATTACTCACCTTTCACAAACTCTTCTAGAAAGTATACAAGGAAACACTACTCAACCTATTCTATGCAGCCAGTATTATTCTGATACTAAAATCAAAGACATCACAAAAAATAAATCCACAGACCAATATCATGAGACTATAGATGAAATGTTCCAAAATATTGGCATATCAAATCCAGCAACATAAAAGGTTATATACCATGACCAAGTAGCATTTATCCTAGAAAGTAAGGTTGGTTTAATACCTGAAAATTAATGTAATACACCATCTATATTATTAATAAATAAAGAACAAAAACTACAAGATCATCTCAATAGACAAAAAAATATATTTGACAAAATCCAAAACTCTGAACAAACCAGGATAGAATGACAAAGGGGATTTAGGAAAAAAATAAACAAAAACCTAAAACACAGTTAACATTACAGTTAATGGTGATATGTAATAATTTACTTCTATGATCAGGAACAAAACAAGGATGTCTGCTCTCACCAATTCTACGGAGCATTGTACTAGCAGTTACAGCCACTGCAGTAAGGCAAAATGAATGAATGGACGAATTAACAAACAAACAAACAAACAAAATTAAAGGCACCCAGATTGGAAAGGAAAAAGCAAAACTTTATTAAGAGGTGACATAATCTTTTCTATAGAATGCCCCAGGGAATCCTCCAACTAACAGACAAACCTATTTGGACTAGTAAGTGAGTTCAGCAAAGTGGCAGGATACAAGGTCAATATGCCAAAATAAGTCATTTATCTATATCAATATACTAGCAGTGAACAACCCAACACGAAGTTAAGAAAGCAACTCTGTATTCACAATGAATAAAGTTTTCACAAAGAATAGCATCAAAAAGAATAGAATACGTAGGAAAAAGTTTTTAAAAAGAAATCCAATACTTGTACACTGAAAATTTTGAAATATTGATGAGAGAAATATAAAAAGATCTAAATAAGGAGATTCATGAATTGGAAGATTCAATACGATTAAAATAGCAATTCTTCCCAAATCGATGTGCAGATTTAACATAATCCCTATCAAAATCCCAGCAGCCTTTCTTCTTTTAAAAAAATGACAAGCTAAATTACATTTGGAAATGCAGAGGACCCCAAATAGCCAGAATTTTGGAAAAAACAAAGTTAAAAGATATGGACTTTTCCATTTTAAACTGACAATAACTATAGTAATCAGGACAGCATGGTAGTGACATAAGAATAAACATAGATCAAAGGAATAGAATTGAAAGTCAAGAAATAAACTCATATTTATGGTAAATTATTTTTGAGTATAAGGTGGTATTTCACTGTGGTTTTGATTTGCGCTTCCCTAATGATTGTTAATGTTGGGCATGTTTTCATGCGCTTATTGGCGATTTGTATATTTTCTTTGGAGAAATGTCTATTCAAGTTCTCTAACCATTTTTGAATCAGGTTATTTTTTATTGTCGATGTTTAGGAGTTCTCTATATATTCTGTATATTAATCCCTTATCTGATCTATGGTTTGCAAATGTTTTCTTCCATTCTGTGAGTTGCCTTTTTACTCTGTTGGCAGTCTCTTTTGATGCACAGATTTTTAAAAAATTTCACGAAGTACAATTTTCTTGTTATTGCTTGTGCCTTTTGGTGTCATAGCCAAGAAATCACTGCCAAATCCAATATCATGAAGCTTTTGCTCTATTTTTTTTCTAACAGTTTTATGGCGTTAGGTCTTACATTTAGGACTTGAATCCATTTGAATTAATTTTTGTGTTAGGTGTTAGGTAAGTGTTCAATTTCATTTTTCTCCCGAAGACTTTTATGTAGCTGTTTATAGCAGCATTATGAATAACAGCCCCAAAGTAGAAACTATCCAAGTGCCCATCAACTATTAAACAAAATGTTCATGTATATTCATACAATGGAATATTATTCATCAGTATAATGAACTATTGATACATGTTACAACACAGATGAATGTAAAAGAATTATGCTAAATCAAAGAAACCAGAAGCAAAAGACCATATATACCTGTATGATTCCCTTTATATGAAATGCTAAGTAAAGGGAAATCCATAGGAACAGAAAGCAAATCAGTGGTTGCCTGGGGTAGAGACTCCCTACAAATGCCCAAGAGGGATCTTTCTGGGGAGAGGTAAATGTTCTAACACTGGATTGTGGTGATAGTTACACAATTCTTATAAATGTACTGAAACGTCTTGAATTACTTAAAATGGGCAAATTATGGTATGTGAATTAGATGTCCATAAAACTGTTAAAAGTGTTGAAAAGTTCTAGGTAAAATCGACCAACCAAAAAGGAAGCAAACCTAGTACAAAACAATACATGTTATATCAAAAATGTTATATATCTGTATGTATATATGTACGTATAGATGCCAGCCTTGCCTTGAAACTTTTAGTTTCCCAGAAGCAAGGCTACTTTTGTTGAGTAAAAATCAACACAAGGACCTTGTCCTTGGAAAATGTTAGGCGCATCAGACACTGTGTATGCCTAAACAGTTGTAAGCTCCTTTAGATATTTGTGTCTTCTATTTATTTGCTATCATCTTCCTATAACTCCCTCCCCGTCAAGAATCCACAAACAGAGCTCAGTCGATGTTGACTGACACCCCTGAAAGAGCCCGTTGTCCCTTGCCAGTGGGGGGAGAACTGCATGTAATCCTTTCTCAACCTAAATTCTTGTGGGAGGAGAAGGAGGGCACAGAGCCATGTATCTGATCAGGTTTGAGCCTCTCACAGGGGCCAGCAGAGACCATTCCAGTCTGTAACTACAATTGTCACACATTCTTACTCCAAAAGGGGCTTTCAGAGGTCACCTGGCTGAGCTCACCGCTTCCCAGCTGGTGACCACCTGTCTTAGTGACTTTAACACTCTGGATTCAAAATAGTAAAAATGTGTGCTCTTACTTCTTTGGCTCAAGGCAAGGTTTAAAGATTTAAAGGTCCCTGGGTTCTTTGGGTAAGAATTTCTCACTGTGAATATAAAGGATTCTTATCATTACCAAAACATTCTGAAAACAATGCTGTTTCTGGCACTTGACCCAATTTCATATCTGCACACACGATAACTATGCATCGAAGCCTTACTATCTAATATTTTCAAGGTTCCAAAAAGCATAAAGTGGTAAATAAAGGGGTTATTACAGATGGAATTTCTCTGCAGCCTCACAATTAGGCTTCTGAAAACACCATAAGCAAAAACACTAAGTGAAAGGAGCCAATAAATTCTGCATTGTCTCAACTTTTCTTCTCCCTGACTCCTCAAAGTCCTTAGGCTTAAAGCCCCCAGGGAACTGGCAGGTGTAGGTTTCCATGGAAACCAACCCCAAAAGAATGAAAACCCAAAGAGAGAATTGTGTGAAGTGCCCTCACTCCTATGTAATTTCCTTGCCAACAGTTTTCGAGGTCAACCTGGCTTATTTCATGAAATTAGAGGCCCTGCTGTCAGGATTTCCCCAGGCAAGAAGGGCTTGCTCAGTTCCATTGGCTATAAATCCCCAGACTGGTTGTTTTCTGCTTCTAGAAGCAGAGCCTTGCTATTTTGCCTGACTTTCAAACACCTTTTATTCTGGCCTTATTCTGATTAACTAGAGCCACGCTTTTTTTTCACATTTAGATTGGTGCGTGCTTACTTTAAAACATTCATTAAAAAATAAGATACTACTTAATAAGGTTCTTGAATAAAATATTCAAAAATAACTTATTTAAAATATTTTTAGAAGCCATATGAAAAGAGTCATATATGTATACATAGCATGTGTATGTATGGTTAAAAAATTTTTTAACAGTACAAAAAGTAAAAAAAGGAACAAGGAAAACCTCTACACATCCCTCCCCCACAAAGGCAAAATGAGTAAAAGTCTTAGGAATCAGCCTGATTCTGCCAACATTGTCCTGAGGACACATCCTCAGCAGTGTCTATCAGGATGGAGAAATGGACCTTAATTTTGGAAAATCTCTGAGCTTGAAATCTATTTGGGAGCTCTCCTGTAACTTGCTTTTGTAATTCAATAAAAATATAGCTTAGAAGACTTTATCAGCTCACAGACCCAACTCATGTAGTAGATCAGTGGTTCTTGAACTTGAGAACACACCCAAATCACCTGGAGGACATGGTGCACCTCAGGTGATCAGGTGCTACCCAGAGAATTCCTGATTTAGCAGCTCTGCGATGGGGTCTGAGAATTTGCATTGCTAACTGGCTCTTGGGGTGCTGCTGGGTGCTGCTTGGGGTGCTACCCTTTAGGGAGCAGTGTGATAGACTGTTCCAGGCAGATGTAGAGATCCACCTCAGCAGTTATAATACATTGAGTTATAATTATTTGAGTTTATGCTATTTTTAACCAATCTCATATTGTGGGAGACTCTGAAGTTCTTTTCATTATCTCAGTGTTATACTCACAACAATGTTAAGATGAAATAATAAGACTAGCCACCCTTTTTGAAAACTTACTATGGGACAATCACTGTGAATTATCTTATTTTACTTTTATAGCAAGCCTATCCTGAAGGTATTAATTACCATTATCCTCGTTTTACAGATGAGACAACTAAGTCTCAGAGAAATTAAGTGTGATTAATTTAAAGTCAACCAACTACGAAATGGTGGAGACAGAGACTCTAAAGAAGATTCATCTGATTCCAGAGCCCATGGTCTTTCCTGAGTCTCTGTCCACAGAAAATTTACTGGCTATTGGGACAATTAAGGATGAGACACAAATGAATAAGAATAATAAAAGTAATAATTTTCATAAGAAAGACAGAGGAGAGAAGTCGGTTTAATCAAAGAAGGGGTCAGATCATGCAACCGTGCATCATATAGGGCTCTGTGTTTAAAAATGCCCTGTTTGCTTTAAACCCTACTGTATCATCTTGAAATTTTTAATATTTTTTAAACAATTTTCATTTTGCACTGGGTCCCCCAAAGTTGTAGCCACTCCTGGAAGGGTTAATTTACTCTTCAAACTTCAGCTAGCCAAGAGCTTTAGCAATGCCTTCATAACCACTAAACTCGCATGTCTACACTGTTCATTCTTCACGGTTTACTGTGTCTTCAAGGTGGGGGAGCGGTCATTTTAATGCATGATTTTGCAATTTTTTATATCCTACCCTGCCTTATTTTTAATCTCCAAATGGATACACTCTTGGGCTGATTTTTCCACCTTGAATACATTCAGACATTAATTTGTTCAGGTATTGATTTGTCAAGAATAAACATCATTAGGAAGATAAATCTGAAGGGAGATAATGCCATATGTGACTTTCCAAAATCAGCTAGAAACGTATTCTTTTTTTTTTTTTTTCAGGGAGTGGGAAGGAGGGGAGAAATCATTTGTTTTCTGCATCTCCTGCCCTGCAACATTATCTTAACTATAGTTTACAGCCTCTAAAGTTTATTCTTATATAAAGCAAAGTAGAAATTCTAAAATTTTGCCGCATTAGCTAATTTTCATGTATTTCCCAGGGAGAAAGAATTATTTCCACTTCTATACACTGAAGCTGGGAAAATTCCATTTTGAACACAGTGCACATCAGCTATGCCCTAGGGGAGTGTTGCCTTGTGTATTACATATTTCACGCCATAACAATGTTATCCGATTTTATAATTAACATTAAACTTTTATAGGAAAAAGTACCTTGTTATACTAGTTGTTAACCTTTGGATGTATTTAAGGCTCATTTCATAAGGAGCCATATGCTTCTTCATCACCATCCTAAGTGGGCTCTGTTGCTAAGTGTTATGGGATCTGGTAATAAAAGATACATACACAATGTGTATGCCCAACACCAGGGGCAGAATTAAGGGAGCAATGGGAGCCTTAACTCTTGAATTTCCTGACTTCTGTGGGTTTCATATGCAATTTCAACATTCCAGTAATATTTCCCTCTCTCACACCCACTCTTTTTTCATTCTTTATTCCTTAACATCTCCACCTCCTCTCCAGCCCAGATAATAACTATTTAAATATTCACATTCACCTTCCTACCGTGCTGAGTTGTATGATTAGTTTATAATGTATTAGTGCCATCACTGATGAGGCCTGATGATTGCATAAATGTTTCTGATTCATGGCTCATGGACGCAAATCAGTCTAGGACAAGACAGGTAGTAAGAAAACACTGGTGAACCTAACATCGGTTTAGATGGTTTTCCAAATTGTAAGCAGCTTACATAAAGATAAGTTCTCAAGTTTATATTTAAAGTAAAAATAGAAAATGATGTAAAAAGTGGCCCTTGAAAATTTTTTACATCATTCCTAAAGAATATATGTGCATGTGTGTTTAATATAAAACAATCATCTTTACAAAAGCTAAATTGAAAGAACTAAGCCAGACCAAAAGAAGAAATCGAGGAAGAACCTTTATGCTGTCAACAGGGCAGCCAAACCACCCCTGTCTTAGCACATCTCTGGTGGTGAAAGGGGAGTGGATCAGGAAAGCCAAGGTGTTTCTTTTTATCTTCCAGAAATTTCCTTTTTTCTGTTTTAATATTAAGCATTCAAATATTAATTTATACTAATCGATTGCTTGGGCATGAGGATTAAGAGAAATGGTGGAGTCTTATAAGACAGAAAGTGAGGTTTTAAAGGCAGCACCTGAGTTAAATTTACTGCAAACTTATATTACTGGCATTAACTTGCATTTTTGTAATATTCATATGAAGAGAGGTAAGACATTCTGATTGCATTATTATCCAACTTCTAGAAAAAAGTGGTGATTCAATTAGATGTTGTAGAGCCTAAAGCAGTGCTTTTCAAACTTCAAGCCTATAAATCCCCCGTCAAATCTTCTTAAAATGTAGATCTGGCAGGTTTGAGGTAAGACCTGAGATTCTACAATTCCAACAAGTTTGCAAGCCACGCTGCTGCCATCGATCTGCAGCCTATATGTTGGATAGCCCAAGTCTAATGGAATAAAATTGGAAACTGAGAAAGGAGGGCCCATGACATCTACCTTTAATTCTGCCCTTTTTGTGTGAAATGTCTTCATTTCAGTTTCTTCACCTGCAAACAAAGTGAGGTTATATTGATAAGTTTCTCCAACAAATAAATGTTTAATCCTAGTTGGAGTAGATGTACAAAATACCTTTAATGTGAAAATATTTATGTTACTCTTTAAATATGTGCATGCATATTTTCCACTCAACATTAGAAAAACGCAATGCCAAAACTGTTAATAGCTACTATCAAGGTACAAATTTTGAGTTGCAGACTCCAGAAAACAAAACTCTCACAGGTGAAAGCATCTCCAGTGGTGAATCAATTCCCGACTGGCACTCTTCTGTGATTGACACTTTCTCTTTTACTTTGAAAGAGCTCTGCCAAGCTGAAATTTTATAACCTTATTTAGTATAGCCTGCTCAGTATTTAATTATCTTTTAAATTAAAAACCAATTCTTTATGTGTAATTTAAACTCTGCAATTTAAAAGATGCTGTCCCTGTATAAGAACTCAGCTGAGGGAGAGAATATAAATCCACTATCTATTTAAACTGATTTATTTCCCATAAGCCATGTGATTTCCTTTCAATATATCAAGGTATTTTGGGGGTTAAAGATAGTGTTTTTAATGATGTAAATTCTGTATCACAAATATTATGACCTCTAATGCCAGGTGGTATCATTTTCCTCTAGAATAGGGCATTCCATTGGAAGTCACCTAATAATTGAAGTTTCATCCTCCTCCTTTATTCTGTAAAACAGTGTCTAATATTTTGCAGTAATAACGTTCTATTGGACTCCCTAAAAACACATCACCGCACTTTGATAATGTAAAGATTCACATTTTCAAAACATTCATACTCATTTTCTTTTGTATCCTAGATTAAAGTTTTCCACCTGCTAAGATAACATGGAAAAGAGTAGTACAAAGTATAAAGGAATTTAAAATTTAAATTAACCAACATAATGAAAACAAACAGTTCTTTCTTTCAGGGGCAAAATAGACTTGGAAGCCCAGAATCTTTCTGTAGAAGAAGCTGCTTTTAAATATTTGGGTTCTGTATTCTTCCTTTACCAGAAGGGTGGAGACAAGGTCCCTGATGAGGGTGGGGCAAGAGCCAAGGGTGTCGGCATGCCGAGAGTTCAGGGTGAGGCTGCTGACCAGGGTACTGAGAGGGGAAATTCTTAAAAGTGTAGTTACGTGCCCATTCCAGTGAACAAAGATACAAAGATGGACAAAGATACGCATTGAGCCTCCTGCTCGTCCCACGGGATGGCCAGTGTGGAGTCCAGTGGATGATTAACAAGGGTAGTTGCCTTTATAGATGAAACAACAGTAATTTAGAGGAGAATTGCGATTTATTGGGATGCACTGCAAGACTTCCCTCTAGGAAACACTAGTTAATATTTTCTATTTGTCCAATTAAATTAAAAAGATGTTAAAAAATATATTTTAGCTCATGCCTTTCTACAATAATGCATTATCATTTATGGATAGAAGCTCAGTGCATTATTTTCTTTGGTCCATTTCCTTTGCTACGTATAATTAAAGAATCTCCATTGCTAACTGTGTTATTTTCAGGATGTATCATTTGGAAATTGCATTTTTAAATACTTTTATTTTAATGCTAAAGAGCCCCTAATCATAGTGTATTAAGCCAGTTAATTTTTTTTCTTTCCTATAACAGGAAGCTTGGAAGGAGGTACTGCAGTGATGAAATGGAAATTCCATAGCTCTATCGAGGCCTTGGGCTTGTTCTTATTTGCACATGGTTTTCTCAAAGTTGCCTCAGAATTGAAAGATGGCTGCCACAGCACCAGCCATAGCATCCATTCTCTAGGCAGGGAGAATGAGGAAGGGAGAAAAGATTCCTACCAGTTCAGCAAGCCCCCTCTGGATAACTCTCCCAAGATGTCCCACGCAACAACTTCCTCTTCCATCTTATTACTCACACTGATCTAGAGAGGCTGGGAAATGTAGTTTGTAGCTGCCCTCAACAACACAGGGACTCTGTTAGTAAGAAGAAGGATAATATGAATACTGGGTAGGCAATGGTAGGCTCTTGCTACCAACGTCTGGCGTTTTAGTGAAAAATGATAAGGTAGAGTGTCTACTGTTAGAAAAGGACATTCAAGATGGTGTTGTCTATGGGCTGGATGGATTTCCCTTCAGGAAGTAGCTGGACACATTCCTGACAGGTATTACAAAGAAAAAGAAAAAAAGAAAGAAAGGAAAAACACAACTGCTACAGCTGTGGCAGAGTGAAAGGTGAACGCTTAGGTGTGGCAGTTGCAGATTGGTAGCTCGAATTGTTCACTCCTTCAGTGCCCCCTTGTGTTCAGTGTACTGTAACAGAATAACACAGTGAAGCAGTCAAGAAAGAAACTTGTCGAAAAAGCCCCCTCCATAACAGCTACAGTGTAGCAATGTGTGGTTTTAACTACTAGAAAAGCAAAAAAATAAAATAATAAAAAATACAGTACATATCTTCATGATACTGGGACAAAAAGTCACAATGTGGAGAAGGCATATCTTCATTGTGCTAAGTGATTCTCTTGTCAAAAGGATGTTTACTCACATTTAAATTGGGAGTTAGCTGTTGGTTTTTTTCACCCTTAAGTTTATGCTACCTCCCTACCTATATGTAAACTCAATTTAAGCCAGATGCAGGGGTCTTTTTTGTTTGGTTGGTTTGTTGGTTATAATTTTCTGTAACTGTCTGAAAAGCATTGATACATGTGTTACAAATTTACCGGCAGCCCTGGTCATCCAAGAATTGATGAAAATTTGTAGCAAAAATAAAGCTCTTGTTATGGGTAGGCACCCACTGAACATTGTGTTGGTCCTACAGATCTGGATTCTCCAATGGCCCCAGGAATGTTCCCCAGGAGTAACTTTTAGAGCTGTAATCATCAATACTTACCCAATTTCCTCTTCATACAGAGGAAGAAGCTGAAGATATGGAGCAGAAAAAAATCCTCTCACAGTCGCATGTGCTAAAGTGGGGTGAGAACTAGGTCCCATCCAGCATTCTTGTTAACTCCAAACTGCTGCCACCATTTGCAGAGACTCACAGGTCAAGCTGCTTGCTCAAGAGTGTGACTGCCCCATGGCAGGGCTGACATTCAAGCTCAGAGTCCCTGACCCTTTCTCCACTGCTTTTTCCTGTCCGGTATGTTGTCAATCTACCTTCCTTCTCTGACATGAAGACTTGACCCACTCCAGACCTCCTTTGGGGAAAAAAAATGGGTCAACCATGAATGTCATTGGTTAATACTGTCAATAGGAAATTACAATTTTTCTTCCACTTGAAATAAACTTTTGTCAATTTAAACTACAGTGGAAGAGTAATTCACCACAGGGGAAGAGGAATAGAACCTTTGGAATTTATTTTCAATAAAAGATTCTGCAAGTAGAAGAAAACTCCTGAAAGCCTGCTTTTATTGATGCCCGTTAACATGTATACTTGAAGCAAGAGTATGAAGCTCTTAAAATCTGCCCTTTCAAAAACTTTACAAAGTTATGTAGGGAATTATAAGTACATAAGATGAAAATGAACACCTTCCCTTGGTAAATGTATTTTAGGAGCATTGAGAAATTATAAGGAGAAAGGTGAGAGTAATAGAACTTTACCTGGCAATTTTCTGGGGCATAAAAAGAGGGCTAAATGGCCCAGGGCTACATAAGAAAAAAAAAGAAAGAAGGGCAACACATTGTTAAATAAAGTATATAACATCCTGCCCCGAAAGTCTTATTTTGGGGAAGAACTTTTACCTTCCCTGTCAATCTGATTGCATTGAACAGTTTAATAAAATTTAAAAAAATAATAATCTTTGTGTTTTTGGCGAGTAAAAATCTAAATGCAAGTGGAAGATCTGCTTGTTCTATACTAACAGAATAAGGTGGAAAGTGGGAAAATCCAATCAAGATGTGTTTCGCTTTAACTTGATATTGCTTTCAAGTGGATTGCAGAGGAGATTCATGGCATTTCTACCTGAGAGTCTTATTCAGTCACCACTTTGTTATGAACGCTTTCCTTACCTTTTTTTTGAGACGAGGTCTTTCTGTGTCACTTAGGCTGGAGTACAGTGGTGTGTTCATAGCTCGCTGTCCTGGGCTCAAGTGATATTCCCACCTCAGCCTCCCAAGTAGCTGGGACTACAGGTGTGTGGGAAGTACAGGCTCATGCCACCATGCCTGGCTAATTTTTAAAATTATTTTGTAGAGATGAGATCTTGCTATGTTGCCTAGGCTGGTCTTGAACTCCTGGGTTCAGGCAATCCTCCCTCTTCGGCCTCCCAAAATGCTGGGATGACAGGCATCAGCCACCATGCCTGGCCTCTTTCCTTAACTAAATCCATCCATAAGTGGCATTTATAGCCTGTTATATCCAAAGGTAGTGAATGGGTAAGTATAAAGTGGAACACTTAACACCTACTTCCTTTGTTCAATTATGTGTTTGCTCCCTCGAGTATAATTTGCAGGCCGATCACAACAGCATCACCTGGGAGCTTGTGTTGAAATGCAGCACTCAGGCCCTCACCCCGACCTGCTGAATCAGAACCAACATTTTCAGAAGATCCTTGGGGCAAATTGTACTCAATTAAAGTTTGAGAAGCTGCCCATCATCTGTATGTCACTGCTTCACATGGAAATGCTGATTACGAAGCTGATTAAGTCTAAGATATACTTCATATGACTTACATGCCTACTGTGGAGAATATCTGGAAATGTCTAGGAATAAAATTTATGAGATTATCTGTGTGTATATAGCTTTCTATGTCTCTGCTTGACTTTTCTTTTTTTTTCTATTTTATGCCAACAACTATTTTATTGGAACAGCTTGGCTTTTTGATTGGTTAACTGACTTACTCATTTCACAAATCTTTATTAAACACTCTATGTGCCAGGAATAATAAAAAGATGATGAAGACATGCCTCTCTCCTTGAGAAGTTCAGACTCTGGCTAGGAGAGCAAAATTCATGTTTCGAGGAGCCCTAGCTCAGATGTTCTTCACTTCGAATGGGTCACAGACCTCCTTGATGTCATGATGGAAGCTAAGCAAACTTCTCCAGGACAATATCCAAAATTTTAGGGAATTCGTGGTAGCCCTGGAGCCCCTGTACAGAACTCCTTGAGTAGGTTTTCCTAATCAGGGGCTCACCAGTCACGGTGTCTGGGATTCATGCACCTTACAGGTATTCCAAACTTCCCAAAATCATATATAAAATGTTATGTTTATGTGCATTTTTTTCTGGGAGAAGAAACCATCATTTTAATCTGTTTAGCAAAGAAATCTATTTCTCAAAAAGCGGGTCCAATAGGTAATAATAATATTGAAAGTTTAAATAGGTTTCTACTACTTAGAAAAGTCTTCACATATGTTATCCTTAGTGACTCGAGAGAGTGGAATAAGCTGGAGATTCAGGGGTGGAGTTAGCTTTGCAGTCAACTTACCTTTTTTTTAACCTACTGAGGAGTCATACCCTTGAGGGGCCCATTATCCCCCCCATGTACCTACCAAATTTACAAGGGTTTCTGGAGATGTGTTCTGACTCCTAAATCTTATCCCTCCCTGAGGATCACCAATCAACTCCAACATCCCAGGAAGCCAACTGGGTCCTTAAGAAGCAGCCTCCCAGGTTTCCTGTAGCAGGCAGAGTAGATCCACTCTGAGAACCTTCATGACCATGAAGAAAGAAAAGAAAAAAGGGGTATTAAGAGAGAGAGGGAGGGAAGGAAGTTAGCCTACACTAAAGGGAGGAAATGCACTGCCATGACATTCATTTTCAAAGATAGTACTAAGGAAATTCTATTTTAAAACAGTGTGCTGAAAATGCAGCTGAGATGTGGGCAAGCGTTTCCTTTGGGCAGAGTGAATTGAAAAATAATTTGAAGTTTCATTTAATAGGGCTATTTCAATAAAGAGGCTCAGCTTGCCTAAGGTCACCTGGTTAGTAAAGCTTCCGCTCTGTTTCATAGTGTTAGTACTTCAAAATATAGCTCTTTATATCCCCCTTTTCTTAAATAATCTTGGTTATCTTCACAAATATGAGCAACCTTTACACATTTTTTTTTTGGAAAATATTTAGTACTTTAAAATATTTATTTTTATTTTGATCTTTAAGGGGAAGAAACATAAAGCAGGAAATATGCTAAAAATATTTATTTTTCTCTTGAACAGTAACTTTTGAATTGTACTCTCAATCTCATGTATAGTGTAGAACTAGGGAACATTCTAGGTTAGTAAAAGGTGGCATGCAACTTCCTTTAAACTGAATTTCTTCTTAGACTATTAAAACGTGGGAAAATTATCTTTTTCTTTTCCTTTGAGTAGAGTTTTTGTGGATTGTTTTAGAATGTAGGTCATGGTTTCTTCTTATTTTTTAAAGCTGGACGTCATGTATGAATTATCATTTTAATTTACCTAATAGTAATAATTTACTCTAATTGAATCTTTTAATTGAGAAATACCAGAGCCCTTTACAAGCATTAATTAATGCTCCTGCTTCCCAATGCGGTAGGTAAGTGTTAGCCTTGCTTTATAAATAGAGAACTTAAAGAGCAGAGTTAAGTGACTTGCCTACGGCCACCCAGAAAGCCAGGGGGTGGAAGGCCTAGACAAACTACCCATTCTTGGCTTTGGGCGGATACTCAGTTCCTTGGTTCCCAAGCGGGAAGCAGGCCTTCATTCTGATTTATATGGAATAAGAAAAGAAGAAAACGCGGAGATCTCCTAATCTTCATTTCTTTGCTTCATAGATGGGAAAACTGAGTCAGAGAGCCATGATGTGACTTCACTACCCAGAATAAATGTGTTCTTTCATTCATCTATTTATTCATCCATTCATCAAACAAATATTCATTGAGCACTTGTTGCATGCAGGTATGCTTAAATTCTGAAAACAGATCAAACAGAACAAAGTCCCTTTTCTTGAGGAGCTTATATGGCAATGGGAGGGAGATGATAGTCAATAAATACATATTATACACTACTAGGTTGCAATAAATGTTTTGGGAGAAAAAGCCCCCCAAAAAGCTGGAAGAGGAAGTGCCGTGTGTATGAGGAGGGCTGTTGCTATTTTTTATATAGTGTGCAATAAATATTGCATTGATAGTATAATATTTGAGTAGAGACATGCAGTGAGGTATAAGTCATGCAGGTAGTTGGAGAAACAGCTTTCCAAGCAGAGGAAACAGCATATGCAAAAGCCCTGAAGTAGGAGTGCTGGACTTCTTTGAAGAACAGAGAGGGATCCAATTTACCCAAGAGAAGAAAGCAAAGAGAAGAGTCTTAGATGGTGAGAGCAGAGTGTAAACAGTGGAAATATTTTAGAGAATCTTGTCAGTCCTTGTAAGGACTTCAGCTTTCACCCTGGCATGTGAAGCTCTGAGAGGTTTTGGGCAGATGAGTGATGTAATCTGGCTTACATTTTAGAAGGATTGCCCTGGTTACTATGTGGAGAAGAGTCAGGGTGTATGGAGGAAGTGTGAAAATAGGGAGACACATTGCATGGTCCAGGGATTATGCTGAAATTGAACACTGACCAAGAGTAGTGGCAAGGAATAGGAAAAGCTGTCATAAACTGAAAGCTATAGCATTGAATTCCAACTTCAAGGCACAAGTGCTTCTCCTTGTCATGCCAGGCACTGAGTAAACTTTAGAAGGTTTAAAAATATTCCTCCTGGGTGAATATCAGCAAATAAATCTAAATTTTCTCCAATGAGTGATCTGTAAGGTACAGCTATGGAAAGATAACCAAGGGCTGTGCTGCATCTCAGGCGAGGATGCCTGGGTCACTTAGGTGAGAGGTGTTCTAAGATTCTCACTCTGTAGATCAAGAAATAAAGGAAGGAAAGGAGTTGATAATGGGCTGAGTATCCCTGCTGGAGGCAGGAGGGTGGTGCTAAAGTTAAGAAAGTTTAGCAAGAAAATTCTAGGCCTCAGTAATTCTGCTGGTTCTTTGTCATCAGGTATTTCCAACTGCATGCTACATTATATTAACTAATTCCGAGATTTTTAATGAGTGAGCCATTACCACTTAGCAGGAAATTTCTTTGTGAATATATATACCAATTAGGAATGAAGAATCTGACCAGCAGGGTCTTAAGTGATGAAGATATGTATTTATTTTATATGCCATGGAGTCTGGAGGTTGGTAGAACAGGACTGGTGTAGTAGCTCAAAGGTAAAAGTCCTGAGCTCTTCATGTCTTCCTATTTTACCATTCTTAGCGTGCTGATTTTTCATCATTGTGCTGCTTATTTCATAGTCACAAGATGGCTGCTGCAGCTCCAGGCATTACATCTTCACAGTAGAGTTACATTCAGAAAGGGAATAGTAGGGGCAAAAGATACTCTCCCTATCAGGTTTGCCCTTTTTTCCCGGAAGGACAGTCCCCAACAGACATCTTCTCACCTCTTGTTGGTTAGTACAGGGCCACGTGACACTTCTAGACCCTCATGCTTCATTGTCAAAGGGCAAAGGATTACCTCGCCTGTCGTAGAGCAATAATGACTCATGTCCTGTAGATGGGAGGAGATTGCACTCCCTAGGATCAAGGTCTCTTTGCCTGCTCTTGAACAAACATCAGGAAGTTTTTGGCAGGTAAGAAGTGCGCTTGTGTTTGAGTGGGGGGAATGGGGCAGGGATAACAATTGGGTAGGGGACCATCTGAGTGAATACTTTAGATAGGGTAGTTTGGGATGGCTTTTCAGGACCCTATATTTAAGCTGTGATCTGACTTTCCCAAAGGAAAAAGAACCCAATCTGATTCATTGCAGGAACAGAGTATATTCACAGTGGCTGGGAGTGAGGTTAGATGCGGTTGACAATTAGGCAGGAGCCAGATTAAAAGTTTGGATCTTATTTTAAGTACAATGGGGAGCTGAAGTACAATTGAAGGTTTTAAGTACAAGAATGATTTGTGTTTTCAGAAAGATAGTTCTGGCTGCTGAGTGGTTAATAGATGGCAAGGGAAAAGCAGAGATGGGTTAGTAGGCTACTTCAGGCATCTAAGCAGCAGAGGGTGGAGGCTAGGATGGTATGGTAGCCAGCCCTGACATTTACCCCAGTGATTTCCTCCTCCTGGTATTTAAACCCTTGGAAAGTCATCTCCCGCATTTTACCAAGGTTAGTCAATGTAACCAACAGAATATAGCAGAAGTGACGGTCTGTGGCTTCGGAGATTAGGTTACAAAGGGCTGTGGTTTCCATCTCTGTCTCTCTCTTTCATGGATCTTCTGCTCTGGGAGAAACAAGCTACCATGTTATGAGCAACCTTAATACAAAGTCTATATAACAGGGAACTGAAGGCTCCGGTCAACAGCCAGCAAGGAACTTAGGTCTGCCAAGAACTACACAAGTGACCCCAGAAGGAGATCCTTCCCCAGCGGAGATGACTGCAGCACTGGCTGGCAGCTTGACTGCAACCTCAAGGGAGACCCTGAGGCAGAACCACCTGGAAAAGTCCCTCTTTGATTCCTGACCCTTAGAAACTGTGTGAGATAATAAATGCTTGTTGTTTTAAGGCACTGTGTTTTGGAATGATTTATTACTCAGCAACGGATGACTACTATAGGTGGTAGCAGAAGAGATGGAGAGAGTTAGGATTTTTAGAGAATTCAATGCCTGTGAAGTCAACTAGAAGGAGTAAGATACAAAGTATATGTTAAAATTAGCTCCCAGATCCACATGAGCAACTAGGGGGATTTTAGCACCATTTACTGAAACGAGGAAATATAGATTGAAGAGCAGGTTTGGGTAGGGAGTATAGAGGGAAACAAGAATTTCACTTTGGACCATGTTAGGTTTCAAATGGCGATTATTTGTCTGTTGGCAGGTGGCTATGACTCCAAAGTTATGGGGAGAAATCAGGAGTGGAGAAATAGATTTAAGGATCTCTAAAATATAGGTGGCATTTAAAAAATGAAGAGATAACCTAAAAGTCATGCATAGAGAAGAGAAGAGACCCAGGGCTTGGCCTGGGGCCCACTCGACACTGCTGTTCGTACTGTGAACATTGATCGGGGAATGAAATGTGAATATCTGTATTGAAACACAGCTCACTTTACAAACTAAAACTCAGAATGGGAACACATGCAAGTGTTAAGTTGCCCATACTGGGCTTATTTAATATTAGACCTTAATACTGAAGAAATTTTTTAACCTCTTTATGGTGTGGCATTTGTGCTCTGTGGGGCCGTGTTAAGATTGCTATGGGAACCTTAACTCTTGAACTTCCTGACACTTGGTATATTTTTATTTGAAACTTTCCTACTGTATGACCATAAATTTACAAGTTAAACATGTATAGCTATTCACGGTGACTTCCAATGTGTCTGAATTTTTCAAGGAAACATGTACCTGGTATTGGCTATTTATGAGTATGGAGAAATCTAAGGAACTGTATTTCCATTTCATATTCCATAGCAAATTATAGCTCGGTTTGGGCTTTTAAAAATAGAATTGCTTTACTTCAAACAACTTGCTTACCCTGAGTTTTTCTGGGAATGTAGGCCCATATACTTCTGAGGGCTCTTTTATAAATCATGTGATATGCCAGAACCTCGTGAGTCCCAGAATTCCTGAAACAAGCAGAAGGGTTTATCCTTTGCCTTGAGTGTTTGCTTAAGAAAAACTAAAGGCAACCTTCCATCTGAGGTCAAGTTCCATTACATTGAAAACTTATAGTCTTCAAGACTCTAGATTTATACAGCACATCTCTAGTGGTCGTGAGGATACACACCTAACATACTCCACAGAGAGAAAGAAAATGGTAGGTAACTGAGTCTCTTGTATTGGCGGAATAATAGGACTGAGACATACCAGAACTTCTTGAAGGTTGAGTATGAATAAGACCCTCTCCCTTTGCTTTCTTAACTGTTCTTTTTCTATCTCAAGGAAGACTGAGTTCCCAGGGAATGAAGACTTTTGATGTAGCCCTGAGTTTGCAATTTGTGCTTCCCATAAAAATACCCCCCTCCCCAGTCCTGCACGTCAGTCATGATGTGTCACCAGCAGGTGGCAACAGTGAGTATGATAGAATGGAAAACCCCAGGTCAGAATGTCTGCAGTTAACTAGGAATGGAAGGTTGGCATGCCAGTGTATACAGTGTATGCAGAAGGGAAACAACAGCTATTTATTTCAAATGAAAGGTCCTTTATCACTCTGACCCACCTCTGCAAAAGCCCATTTTCTTTCTTCCGCGAAAGTGGATTTAGAACACAGGTCGACACTCTATTAACCAGAGGGAGGTCCTCTTAACAGCCTGTAGGTCTTTTCCTCTACACCAGGGAGATGGTAGTTTGCCTTTGTTTGCAAAAGAGTTCTCATTTTTTTACTTGTCTGCCCCTTTGGGCCTCTTGAAACAGCTCTGAAAGCGAGTGGCAGAGAACAATTTTTTTACTAGAAGACTTAGCAAGAGCCAACTAATTTGACCCCATTAAGTGGGATATCAGAAAGCTAAAGAGGATGACTGGGTTGTTTGCCAACGTGCAAGAGCAACAGATCCCAGCAGTTTTTAAAGCTGGCAGCAGCTGTGGTCAGAAGGATTCCCTGGCATTGGCCACCACCTGGTTGGCCAAGAGGAGTCCCATTTCTTTGCAGATGCCAACCCAGAGACAGGGAGCTGTCCCCCTGCAACGGTCTTTGTGTAATTTCAGAACTAGTGTCATGACAGATTCAATATGGCAGAGCAGACTTGCTTGGGCTTGTCACACATACAATGAGAGACTCAAACTCTCTTTTGGATCCAAGGAGCAAGTTTATTTGAGGAAACCTCCTCTAGGAGTGAGTGTTCTTGAGGGAACATCTGCTCCAAAGGGATGCAGCCCCTTAGAAGGGCATCCTTTGTAGGCTGCAGTGGAGATAAGCCCAAAACGAGTAAGGATGAGCTCCCCCTGTACTTGGGTCTACCCCGAGTGCAGAATCACCTTATATATAGACTTGCTAAGTCAGTTAGGCCTTGGCCATCACAATGCACCAAAGGAAATAAATACAAACATGGGAGGACACACCTGCAGCCACAGTCTTACCCTTTATGTTCCTCTGAAAGCAAGTGTATGAACATTTTACAGAAACCTATTGCCTTCCATTCCACATGGAATACGAACTGGTTGCAGTTTCCTGAGATGCTGCTCCAGCTGTCCATGGGGCCTGTTCTCACTCCACTCACTCTCTGAGACCAACGACCTGTCATGTTATTAAGAAGGCGGGAAATTGCATCTATATCACCACCTAAAAAAAAAGCACATTATAAGATGTTGGGCTATGACTTTGCTTGAATTTATAACAGACATTTTAAATTCTGTCAAGTCACAAAATTTACATTTCCATTTGCTAATTTATCAACTAATAATCCTGCCTTGGAGATCCTACAGAATATATAATAATAATAATGAATTATGACTGCCACTATTCACCTGCTAATTGCCAGGTCATCTGGTTTGGCTGTTGACTCATCTGTCTCAGAGAAAAGCCCAAGTCCTGCCCCAGCCTCCAGAGCCCTGTGTTATCTGACTCCCTTGGCTCTGACCTGGGTTCCTCCTGTTCTCATTCCACTCATTCATGTCACCACACTGGCCCCCTTGCTATGTCTTGAGTATACTAGAATCTTTCCTCTGCCTGGACTGCTCTTTCTTCAGATAAGCATATGGTGAAATTTCTCACCATCTTCCAATCTTTGTTCAAATTCTGGCTTCTCAATTAAATCTGCCTGGATCACACATTTTGAAATTACAACCTGCCCCCTACCCAGACTCCTAACATTGCTGATAACCCATGTCTGGCTCTAATTTTCCATATTCCAAAGCACTTACTTGATAATTATCATTACTGTTTATTGTCTGTCTCCCCCAACTAGAATACGAGTTCTTTAAGTATAGGAATTTTTTTTGATTTTGTTTTGTTTTGTTTTCAGTGGAGTTCCTTGAAGTGCCTGACATACAAAGGCATTCAATTAATATTTGGTAAATGCAAGACAACACAATAGTCATGGTAAGTAACCCACCCCCCCAACGCACACAAACATACATACATATGTTCACAAACTCACACTCTCACATACACTTATATAAAGGATTTAGATTTCTTTTGGATCCTGAGGAAATTTCATTAATAACTTATGCTGTATTTCTGTTATAAAAGGAGTACAATTAGAAATGATTGAATTTGTGTGTAAGCGAGGCTAATTTTTTTCTGAAATGATTTTTATCAAAAATACCTTTATATTACAGAAGTATGCCTCATTATGCAGATAATTGTTAGACAGGATAATCTTTCTAATATGCAATAGTTGTGAGGTGGTCAGTATGACTGTGAAAAATCAGAATCTAGGAATATTTTTAGAGAAATGCAGTTTTAATGCTTTAAGTAATACATAATATATAAGGTAATAGTAAGCAGGCTACTAAGATGCTGCAAAAAACACTCTGCCAGGCCTACTTGAATGAATAGATAAGGATCATTCATAATTAACACACTCTTTGTATGCAGTTGGGTAGTTGTAAATGTGTTTGAAAACAATTTGTTCTCTTAAGTAAATTTAAACATCCCCCACTTTCATCCTTGTTTACATCATTCATTTGCTTACTCAACCTATTTTCTATAGATAATGGGAAGGTAAACTGTAAAGACATAAACAAAGCTGTGTTTGAATTGTCACGAATTATAAATCACAAGGAATCTTAATTAATGAGATTTTTTTTTTTTGAAAATGTGTTGCTCCACAGTGTACATATCAGGTAATTCGTTTCAGTGGTTGCTTTTGGCCTATTCATATTCATGCTTTTTTATCCAGAATCCTTCCCAACAAGGCATTCTGAAAATGTTTGAGTCACAAAACTGTGGGCTTTGTTTTGCTCACAAAGGTATATGGGTTGTAGAGATGAGGCATGGATTTTCAGCTCTATTTAGTTCACCTGATATTTGGTTTAGCATTCTCTGTTTATTTGGGGGCTGTTATTGCATCAAGGAAGCCTAACAACTTTTGCTGGGTACTTTGGAGTGAGAAGTTCTAGATTTTCCACGTCTTCTGCAACAACCTCAGGGTGGCTATCTGGTTTTCGCTGAGTGCCCCTGTAGAGCCTTACTCTTTTCCAAAACAAGGCATGATGTGATTGCATAGTTCCAGATGTTAGAAAGTTCTTCCTGACATACCACTAAAATTTGACTTCTTGTGGGAAGCCTCCATGGGCTGTAGATCTGCCTAATGATGTAATAAGGTCCTATCTACTTCTTTCTTCTCCTGCATGTTAAGCTCCTTTCTCAAGAAAGCCAAGAGTGACATTGTTCCTTAGCTTTTTCTTCTCCAGACCACCAAGATTATTTCTAAACATTTTTTAAAGAAAATGATTGTTTACATACACACACACAAGTTTATGTCATCATTTTTTAGAGCTTTACTGCTTTCTTAAATGTGATCTTGTACTTTTTACCTGCAGGAAGAAATCTTTCATTGATAAAAAATATTAGAGGAAAAAGAAAAGGGAATTTTCTCTGCAGAGGCTTTTGACCAGATGACGTCTCAGGGACACACATCATCTGTAAAATGAGGGACACAGTTATTTCAAGGTGAAGTCTACAGGAGCAACCCTGTTAATACTGTTGACCTCTTCCAGGTCAGATTTAGATGTTCTTACTGACATCATTGGTCTTCAAGACATCTCTGAAATTGATCATCACTTCAATCATTCTAGGGAGAATAATACCATACACAAATTGACTGAGAACCTGCAATGTTGTTAGGTATAATTAATCAGCATGAACAAATACTGTGCCTTGGGATAAAATTTTAATCAGCTTGATATTAATTAAGATTTAATGGAATCTTTCAGTGAATTTATATTCAAGTTTATGTATTCAGTACATAGCAGCCTATGATATTATGCAAATGAGAGTGTTTTGCATATTCATCAAGTTTGTTCATATTTTCCGAACTGAGGATCAAGAAATTGGTGCATTTTAGAGCTGTAAAGTGTGCCACATTATTACAAAGACTATGACCTTTCAAAAAATGTTTTCCATTCCCTCTGATGATTTGACCTAATGGCCTCTGATGACCAATGTTAAATAGAAGATGACAAATGCCATCTTTGCTGGGCAGTCCCTTTATCTCCCTGTGCCATACAATTTTAAAATAACATGAGTGAATTTTTTTCTCACTCTCAAATAATGTATACCCTATCATGGAAAACATGTAAATTTGTGAAAAGTACAAAAAAGAAAAAAACATCATCTTGGTCTGATCATTTAAAAATTATTAATTTATTTTATTTTTTTCTATGATCTTTCTTCTATATTTTTTATTTTTATTGATATTTTTTATTTCAATAGATTTAGGAGGTACAAGTGTTTTTTGTTACATTGATGAATCGTATAATGCTGAAGTCAGGTCTTTTGGTGAACCCATCACCAGAACAGTGTATGTTGTACCCAATAGGTAATTGTTTACCCCTCACCACCCTGTCACTCTCCCCGTTCTCAGTTTCCAATGTCCATTACACCACTATGTGACTACATATGTACCCATTTTTTAGCTCCCACTAATAAGTGAGAATGTATGGTATGTATTTATCCATTCCTGAGATACTTCAATTAGGATAAAGTTTGCCAGTTCCATCCAGGTTCCTGCAAAAGACATTATTCCTTCTGCTTTATGGCTGAGTAGTACTCCATGGTATATATATACCACATTATCTTTATCCACTCATCAGTTGATGGGCACTTTAATCCATCTTGAGTAAATTTTTGTGTATGGTGAGAGATAGGGGTACAGTTTCATTCTTCTGCTTGTGGCTCTCCAATTTTCCCAGCACCATTTACGAAACAGGGCATCTTTTCCCCAGTGTATGTTATTGTCTGCTTTGTTGAAAATCAATTGGTTATAGCTACATGGTTTTATTTCTGGGCTCTCTATTCTGTTCCACTGATCTATGTATCTACCTTGATACCAGTAACATGCTGTTTGGGTTACTATAGCTTTGTAGTAGTAATATAATTTGAAGTCATGTAATGGGATGCCTCCAGATTTGTTCTTTTCGCTCAGGATTGGTTTGGCCATTTGGGCTATTTTTTGATTCTGCATGAAATGTAGGATTTTATTCTAGTTCTGTGAAAAATGATGTTGGTATTTTGATGGGAATTGCATTAAATCTGCAAATCACTTTGGGCCGTATGGACATTTTAACAATATGGATTCTTTCAATCAATTAGCATGATTGAATTAGCATGATTAGTTTGTGTTATCTATGATTTCTTCCATCAGTGTTTTATACTTCTCCTTGAAGAGATCTTTCACCTTGGTTAAGTATATTCCTGGGTATTTTATTTTCTTTGCAACCATTGCAAGTAATATTGAGTTCTTGATTTGACTCTCAGGTAGACAGTTGTTAATGTAATGTAGCTTATTCTAGCAGGATACAAAATTAATGTTTGTTTTTTTTTTTAGTTTTTAAACTTTTAAAATTTTTTTCTTTAAGAATTCTGAAAACAGGACCCCAATCTCTTCTGGCTTGTGAAGTTTCTGCTGAGAAGTCCTATATTAGTGTGATGGGACTTCCTTTTTAGGTAACTAGATGGTTTTCTCTTGCTGATTTTAGAATTTTTTCCTTCACATTGACTTTATTACAAATAGTTTGATGACTACATGACTTGGTGATGTCCTTCTTCTACTGTATTTCCCTGGATTTCCCTGAGCCTCTTGTATCTGCATGTCTAAATCTCTAGCAAGACTACAGAAGATATTCTCAATTAATTCCTCAAATAGTTTTTCCAAATATTTTGCTTTTTTTTCTCCTCAGAATACTTACGAATCACTGGTTCAGATGCTTTACATAATCCCATAGTTCTCCAAGGCTTTATTCATTTTTTAAAATTTTATGTTTTTCTTTTTGTCTGACTAGATTAATTCAACAGATCTGTCTTCAAGTTTTGAGATTCTTTCTTGAGCTTGGTCTCATCTATTGTTGTAAAATGTATTTTTCACTTCCAGAAGTTCTGTGTGGTTTTTCTGTAAAATATCTATCTCTTTGGTTAATTTCTTGTTCATATCCTGAATTGATTTTCTGATTTCTTTGTATTGATTTTCAGATTTCTTTTGGATCTCATTTGGCTTCTTTATAATACGTATTTTGAATTCTTTATCTGGCAATTCAGAAATTTTATTTTGGTTAGTACTCATGGCTAGAGAGACAGTGTGATCCTTTGGGGGTGTGATAACACCCATTTTTTTTTTTTTTTCATACTGCCAGGACTGTTACACTGGTTCCTTCTTATCTGAAGGAACTGTCACTTTAATTTACTTTCATTTGGGTGGGACTTTTTTTTCCTTTTTGAGGATGTGACTGCAATGTATATTGAGTGTGGTTATTTGGCTTTCCTTCTGGATGCTTTCAGGGTGCCAAACCTCTGTGTGAATCCCTTGCTTATAGGTAGCCTTTGTGTGGTACTTTTCTCAACTGCTGGTTGTCATGGCTTTGTACTGGTCATGTGAGGAGGCTCTCAACCTCCTGTGGAGATGTGGAAGTGGAGGTTTCAAGGAGATTATTTTGTTCCCAGTGGCTGTGCCCTTGTCTCAGTGGATTTTGCATTGGGTTGTGCAGTTTGACCTCCAGACCAGCAGGTGGTGCTTGCAGGTAACAGTCAGGGGCAGTAATAGCAATAGGGTATATGTTTGGTCTTCATTTACCTGGAGACGCTTTCTGATGCCTCAAGCTATGGACTGGTCTGTGGGTTGCATAGTGGTCTGGGCTTATCTTTCTGCCCCAGAGGGGGCAAAGCTGGATGGAGCTGGACCAGGCTGGCCCACCCTTGGTTACCCCAAAGACAGGTGCAAGCACCAGCCCTGATGGGGGTTGTGAGGGGAGTGGCATAGAATCTGTAAGGTTTCCTTGGTTACAAATAGATTTACTGTGGTGGTTTTCTTAATTGTCAGTTGTAGTAGCAATGAACCAGACGGGTTAATAGGCTCAAGGCCTCCTGAGCAGCCCGGATTGTGTGCGCAGTGGTGGTGGCTGAGTTCATACAAAGCATTCTCCTTCCCAAGTGCCATGCAATTGTGTCAGCAGATGTGATAGGCTGTGCAGGTTGACCTCCGGGCCAGTAAGTGGCACTTGCAGAAGAAAGCCAGCTGCGGTGATGGGTGGGGCTGAGGAACTCCCAGGGGTCCCTCTCCGATGTTCTGCAACTGAGGCAGGTTGTGGGGTGGAACCTGGGTCGGGGGTGGGTTAGGAAAGGCCACGTTCAGGTTCCCCAGTGGCAGGCACAAGTAGCAGCTCTGATGGGGGTTGGAGGGCAGTTCTCTGGCCGCTGGGGCAATATTCTAGGGAGAAGCAGAACCACCTTTGCTGTGCTAAAAAGCCCACATGGGGAGAAAGGGACAGCTTTGGCTCCATAGCTGAGCAGGTGGTAGTGGGACCCAACCAACTTTCTAAACAACCTTGACCTGGAAAGTCTCTCACCTGCCCCAGCCTCTGACAGCAAGCCGAAACAGCCAGCTGAGTCCCAAGCAGTCTGTGCTTAGATGTGAAATTGCACCAAGCCAAGACTCCCTGATCAGTAGAGAAATCCCGGCTGGCTCCCAGGCCACACCCCTTTTGGTCTGGACCCATTAAAGAGAGGGGATGCCTAACTGCTGTGCCTGCAACAAAAACACACTCCCCACTTGCCTTTCAGTTCTAGCCCTGGGGTTTTGTCACCACTCAAGGTTAGATCACACATCTCAGGTGGGGGCCTCTCCCAACCTGTGACTGCTGCCTGAGTTGTCGGGCAGATTTCCGTGAGGTCCCATAAGAGTTGGGATCAGGAATGGCTTCCCTCTATTGGCTCCTGGGTCTGGGAACGCATGCAAAACACTACCGGATTCCCCTTCTTCCCACGGACTCCCCACTGCTCACCAAGTCAGATCCAGAGCTGCTGGGTCAGGAGCTCCCCTGTGGCCTGCATTGCCCGGCTCCCCAGTGGAAATATGTGTCATGGAGACCTTCTCTCCCCTCTTTCATGCTCTGAAGACTCAGTTTTCCAACAGACCCACGGCACGGGCTGCTGCCTGCTGCTTCTTTCAAAATATACCAAGTTTCTTTCACTTTTTCTGTAGAGTTGTTTTGTTCCTTCTTGGATGAAGGTTGACAGTGTGATTCTCTACCACTATTTTGCTTTTTCCAAGTGGATGAGGCATGTCGAGAATGCCTCCAATCTGCCATCTTGGAAAAAAATGTAAAAAGAAAAAAAGTCCTGCTAATATTTTCATATTTTTCTTTCTTGTCTGATTTACCACTGCATCTTACATAGTCTATATTATTTAGTGTTTGATTTTTTTTTTTTTGCTTCATATTGTTTTGTATATTATGGGCTTCACATACGGTTTCACATATTATGATCTCTTTCTAAATATATTTTGTAATATTCTGTCGGAATGGATATTTGATAGCAGAAATTACGAAAACTTTCTTTATTTCGACAATATTGTTTAGGGAAAATACATTTTATATGACAGGAAAAACATGAAACCTAAAAAGCAAAGCTTCGTTTATTATTGATCAATATTATGAAAATATTAAGTGCCCATTAAAATGCTTCTTGACGGCTTGACTTTCCAGCACTCTTATGATGGTGGTATAAAGCTATCACTTAGATATTGGTAGTAAGTTTTTGAAAGCTGGACTTTAGACTGGGAGGCTTACTGGAAGATAAAACCACTAAGAAAAACACTTCAAAATTCATGAATATTCTGGGGAAAACATATGTATTTTAGGTTTTCCTAAATTAACATTAGACCTCAAGGAAGGCTGAAAATGATGAACTTTTAAGAGCTATTTCTTATAATGTTAAAGGAAATAGAAAATATTCCTAATATCTGTAACACGGAGATAAACCACAGGTTATGGCTAGAAAGGAAAGATGTGGATTTTCTAAGTAGCCTTCTGTCTTTTTGATTTCTCTGTGTTCAAAGTTCACATGACAAGATGACAGTCATTTGCATTTTCCTTCTGATTTAATTTGGCAGTGCAGAGAAAGGGGGAGTCCATATTTGTACAGTGTCCCTGTCTGTTGAAACTTTTGAAGAAGGATGAAAACCTTTGAGCATAACAATAGCCTCACCTTTTAAGATATCACATAGCTCTTATTTATTTAACAGCAAAAAAACCCCAAAACCCAGAAACCTCTAACCAGACACAAACACAACACTCTTTGACCAAATTGTTCTCTTTGCTATTTCTGAATAAGTCAAACTAACACATCGTTAGTGGGATATTTTAGATGCTGAGGTGGCATTCTTTTTGTAGCCAGACCTTTGAGATTTTTGGATTTTTAAACTTCACCCTTGTCAACCTAAATAACAAACAGCAAGAGGCTCTCTAAAAGAAAATATATTTATTTGGGAATAAAGCATTGTAATGAGAATACATGTATCATAATAAATTATGTGCACTTAGGGAGGTAAAGGCTCTATTTGTCACAGCTTTTTAAATATTAGTGACTCTATTTTGATTCTTACAACTTTTACATCCTAATCATCCTGTACTCCAGGATGATATCCTAGAGCTTCAAATACACTTCTAAGTTAAGCAAGACAATTCAAAATGTAATGGTGCAATTGAGAAGTACATTAATTCCTCTTTAGATCTGGACTTTTGAAAAAAGACACCAGTCATGAGTTCCTGCTTAAACATTTTAGGATTCACATTATAAAAAAAATTTAGCCCTGGAAAGCACTTGAGTTATCTCTGTCTTGTTAAAACCAATCTTTATTTTCTTAAAGAGTAAAATCTCCATGTTTCAGTTTGCCTAGTGTAGTCCCCATTTACACTTGTCACCCCCAATTACACTTGCATAATTATAACAGCACCTCCTATTACTCACAAGAGTTTCTGTTTTAAATGGTAAGTTACATAGATACCTTGCTAATGAGAGACTCAAACCTCAAGCCCTGATAGGGTTGCACACGTGTTTGAAATAGACCAAACTACTGTATGGCAAAGTACAGATGAACTCTTCAAACTTCCAAACCAGAGTTACATCTTTATACTATTACCATTTATGATTTTAGATGAATTGAATAAATGCAAAAATCTCTAGATTTTTGACTGAGAAATGTAGGTACCAGTTGTTCTCAATCTTTAACTTGCATTGGAATCACCTGTAAGGCTTGTTAAACTAGATTTCTGGGCCCCACCTCAGAGTTTCTTATTCTGAGGATCTAGGGTGGGGCTGAGAATTTGCATAACTAACAAGCTCCCAAGAGATGCTGATGCTTATATAGGGAGCTCTCACTTTGAGAACCTCTGACATACAGGATGTTAAAGCAACCTTTCCATACCGTCAAGGTAGAGAGAGAGGTGAGTGTGCTCCTTCCCCAGCTAAAAATGTTCACTCTTCTCAATGTACAATGTGTTTTATTTGCACCAGAATTTTCTCACATTAAAAAGTAGAAGTGTAAAGTGGAAAATTAATTTGAAATACAAAATTCATGGAGGAATGTATGGTGATGTGGGATTGGGTTGGTCATTTTTCCATCAGGGGGTACAGGGCCAATCTTTGAGGAAACACTGGGGAGGGGGCTACTCAACTAAAAGGGAGAAATTGCTTCAACATCATGCTTCAGAAACTTGCTGCTTAAAATGTGACCATGAACTATTAGCATCATGTGGAGACTTGAAAATGCAGAGTTGCGAGACACACGGACTCCTGTAAGAGCTCCCTAAAGCATCCTGGTTAATTTGCTATAGCGAGTGAATGCAGAAGGAACAGTCCCTGAATTGGAGGGAGACTTAAATGTTACCTAGATATGGGGGAAGCACCAAAAGTCTTACTGGCAAAAATTCTCTCCCACTGAAACTCTGTGCTTTTGAACCATTACAGAAGGTTAAAGTTTCCCATAAATTGATCTGAACTAGTTCTGTGTTCTAAACACTTAATAAAACCCTGAGCCAGAAATCTTCTGGAGGAGGAAGACAAAATTTGTTTTCTCTTGCTACCATCTCTCCATTGGGAGAAATTAGTAACTGAAATTAGAAGGGAAACCAGCATTGCTGTAAGAAAATGGAGGGAGGCTGATGAGTTTAGAGTTGTAAGCATCAAAAGTCAGTCAGGAACAAGTTTGTTGCAACAATCGTTTAAGCCAGGGTCAGGGACGCTAGTTGTTAAGAATGCAGCTACATATTGATAAGTAGCATTGAAATCAGATTCACCTGCAAGTTCTGAAGGCAGAGTTAATGAGGAGAATTTCCGGTAGTGTTATTTCAACTACTTTGAGTTTTCCAAGAACAATTAGATCTAAAAGATAAAGCCATGGCATTAAATTCCTCATTCCCTGCTTTACTTTAACAACAAAATGGGAAGATGATTTTCCTGTCAAATACATATTAAAAACAGAATTTCATGTGAGGCAAATAGAATCACCTTTGCAACTGCAGCAATGGTGAGTCACCATTTTAAATTAGTTGTCAACTCTCAAAACCCCGCAGTTGTTATGGATGACAGCCTTTCCTGAAGCCTGGAAAATATTCAGCTCGCAGAGCACCATTTTCTCTTTGCCACTTTTACTTTGTGCACCTGCAGCTTTGAGTCAACAAAAATTGCCATCCCAGGGTGATAAGCTCCATATAAATAATTAATGACATGGAACTAATTACTCCTGTATTAGGCCACCTGCACCCTCAAAGCTCAAGAGCCCCAGGTGTGAAAATTGCAGGGGCAACTAATTGTGAGCTGCATTTCATCACGTAAACCCTGTAGAGGAGGCCCTGGCTGTTTCCTGCTCACATCTTTTTCAGGGTTCAGCAAGCGGAGCATGGGTAGGACTGACTGCATTTGTGACTATCTCAGAAGGCAACCAGGTGACATAGTGACTCTAGAAAACCGAGCTCCTAGAGGCCACCAGGATGTAAGAGGGATTAGGTTTAATTAGAGGAAAATACGCCTTGAAGGATATGGTTGGAAATTGTCCCTTGAGGTATGATAAACCTGCTGCAACAACTCTAGGTGAGAATGCTACATTTAAGAGCTAGGGTACTTGTATTTCATTATTTAAGTCAATTCAACCAGAGGAGTTCAGGATTTCAGTCTCCAAATATGTGAATTAAATTATATGTATCTATACATCTGAAGTGTGCATTTATGACACTTATAACATTGTAACATTTATAATACTCCTTTCTGGTGGGGATCTTTGTTTTGGTGTCTTAGTGGTATGTGTGTGTGATGTAGAGTTCCCACGCCTAAGATCGTAAAATCTTGTTGGAAGGAAATCCATTGCAAAGAAATATATAGCTGATACCAACTGGAAACACCAGTAGTCATTCTCAGGCCATCGTGTGGAACACTCAGTATTATTTTTGTGTTGGCTTCGAAATGAAGAAAAGAACAGAATATGACTGAATGTACTGTATCTAGCAACTTCAAACTCATTGTTTGATTTTGCTTGGTGTGAATCTCAGTCTAAAGATCCAACTTCTCATTTAGCGATAGGCTCTTATCAATTGCTATTCCTGTGTCATGGTTTGATGGTGAATTGAGGAAAATAACATTTGCCTACTCAATAGAACATTTATGAAGTGATAAAATCAAGGATTCTAAAAGTTCTTGGAGAAAATTCCAGCTGAATTTGTCCAACTATATATTTTCTTCACACACATACACACACACACACACACACAAAATTTTACATCAATTTGGTCATAGGATAACTATACCTTTTGTTTTCATCCTGTAAGTTTAAAATTTAAAGAAAACCTTTTTTTGCTTTCATTCTCTTATGTTCCCTTAATCCCTACAAGTAAGCTTAACATACTTTTTTCTATGCTTATTATTATATTTAAATTTATATTCAAATATATGTGTTTATATATATTATATATAACATATATGTATTTATATATTATACATAATTATATGTATTATATTTAAATGTATATTGACATATATGTGTGTGTGGGTGTATATACATGTAGCAGTCTCTAATAGTTTTGCTTCATTAATAGACTTTATTTTTTGGAGCAGTTTTAGGCTTATGAGTGAGTTGAAAGTACAGAGAGTTCCCACATGTCCCCTCACCACCCTCCCCCGTTTCCCTACTATTAGCGTCTTGCACTAGTGTGCTACATTTGTTACAACTGACAAGGCAGTCTTGATACATGACTACTAACTAGGGTCCACAGTTTACATTAGGGTTTACTCTGTGTGTATATTTATGGGGATTAACAAATGTATAAGGACATGCATCCACCATTACATTATTGTATGTAATTGTCTCACTGCCCTGCCCCAAAATTTCTAATCTTTCTTTTAATGAGATATAACGTTTTGATTTTCTCTCAATTTCTGCAAGTGAACTGACTGAGTAGATCTACCCCATTCTTTTTAGTGGCTGTGTAGTATTCTATGGTATGGCTATGACACAGTTGATTCAACACTTCCCCTTATGGATTAGAATTCATATTATACCCTTGTTCATATTATGCTTTTACACTCACAGCAATAACTCTGGGAGCAAGGCGGCAGGATCAAAGGCTGTGTTCACCATTAATTTTAATAAGCATTGCCATATTGCTTTTAGATACCACTGCATCAAGTGACATTTCCGCAGGTGATACGAGAATACGTTTTTGCCCCAATCCTCACCAGAAGCAGGTATGATGATAGCTCCATATTTTTAAACACTGGGTAATTTCTGGTTGAGAATGGTGCGTAACACACTAATTATGCATGTTGGCTCTGAATCTGATTGGGTTGGATTCTAGCACTAACACTTTCTGCTCAGCAACTTTGGGCAATTTACTTCACTTCCAGTGCCTTGGTTTCCTCATCTGTAAAATACGGACAGTAATGATTCTATTACATCATACGGTTGATTGGGTGATTAGACAGGATAATACATGGAACAGGCTTAGCCTGTACCTGGCCTACACTAAGTATTCAGTTAATAATAGCTTTTATTACTAGAATATTATAAATGGATCATCAGCCCCTTTGAACAATATCCAGGAATATTGCTTCATTATGATATTCTTGGATAAATTTTGGAATTCTATTAAATTTCGTGGTAATTAGGTGAGATCAAAGCAGGCACAAACATTCTCTTAATGCCAAACCACAGAATATAGCATCCCAAACCAGATGGCTACCTCTGATCATCATCCCTCTGTAAATGTGCAAAAAAAAAAAAATTAAATAAAATTCAGGTTATTACAGAAACTCTCTCTGTACAAGTACAGACCTTTTGTCAGAGTTGAAGCTACCGTCATGGCATATTAAAGTTATTTATGTTATTTTTTCTTTCCTCATATTTACTATTCAATTATTAAGTAACCTGTTTCTCTTCAGATCTTATATTAAAGCCTTTGTTTAGGTAGTCTCTGTAAACTGTGCCTCAGGGCACATTACATGTTCCCTGTGATTTGGGGAGGATTAAGACTGTTTCCTCCAACTCTCCCCCATCCCATGCTATTTTTGCTCCTTACCTGTAACCTCTGGGGCTGGACCAAAAGTTATTCCTTAAATTCCTTAACAGGATCTGGGAGCATCCTTGAGGGAGGGAGGCAGGGGGAAGAAGAGAGGGGGCTGAGGAAGAGAGGCAAGAGAGTTGGGGCACAGACGGATGTTTGATCTCCACCTTTGAAATGCAAGCATTATGCTCTGGGAAGCTCAGAGTGAACATGGTAGTTCTAACCAAAGGTGAAATGCCCCCTTCTTCAGATGGGAATTCTTGTGATAGATTAGGAATTGTGAATGCCCTGACAGCGTGGTTCCTGGTCTCATTCTGGGCAATGTCTAATTATGACAGGAAGCTGGTTATACTGGATAAAGGCCTGGAAGAATCGTGAGGAGTTTTGCTGGTTTGTCGGGCTTCTGTGCTGTACTGAAGCAGGGAACATGAACCATGAACAGTGCGGTTCCCCCAGTAAACACGCCCTGCCACGCTATGTCAGCCCTTATCTCTGACCCAAAAGTCAAGGGATGTTGTCTGACAAAGAAATAGTCAGTGGCTATTGTGAATGGCTATTGTGAGTAATGTGAAACACTGAAATTTCCAAGACTTTTTATGGGATTTGTGGAAAAGAGTATTCAAAATTGGTATTGACTTACAAAATTAAAAGTGTAGTTTCTGAACACTAAAATTGAAGTGACTATAGTTGTGTTTTTAGATAAATTCTAACTAAGTTTTATACTACTCCATACCAAACAGCAATTTATTCCCTAGATGTTTTAAATTATTTAGTAACACCCGCTGGTATGTAAAGAACGGACAGAAAAAAATCTGAAGACCTGATCTAGCTCCGCTTTAAGTTTACATCAAGAATAGGAAAACATTTGCTGGTAATTTCAGTGTGTATATACTCTGAGCAAGTAGGCAGGACCCTCAGTGAGTGTGACAGGAAGAAGGAATGGGTTGTGCTTGGAGGGTCAGCCACAGTGTCACATGGGTGTCACATGGGCTTTGAATGATGGCCGACAACTCCATCATCTTCGGTGAGAGGAAAGAAGCAGGGATAGGTGGGCTGAGAGTGGGAGGAATGTTCTGGAGAGAGTGAGTAGGTTGCTTTGGATCCCAGATGTATGGAGCCAGTCTTAATTTCAAATATTCCCTTTTGTTGTCTGTTTATCCAAATAAATTTGTGAATCAATTAAAAAAAACACGCAAAACAAAACATCAAAAAGACCTTGTCAGGCCATGCATCTCTACTCTGTGCTCACAAAATCTGTTCAACCAAATCCAAGAAAAGTGATGGGCAGTAACTCTGGAATTGTGGGATGATAATGTTGAGGATCCCAGAGGATAGTTTTTTTAAAAAAGGATTTTTATTCTAAAGTCCACAGGAAGTTATTACAATGTTTTGAGCAGGCGTGGTGGGGAACTTGTGAAGAGGGTCCCTAAGGGAGAGGAACAAACAAGACTCACCCATCATTTATATAGAAAAGACAATGAAATGGGAGGAGCCAGAGAGAAATCTGAGTTTTAAGCTATTGTGGGTTGACTGAAAGGTAATATAATGATTAGATGTAGAGTGGATGGATGTAGTTTGGCTTTGGGAAAGTTTCCTCTTCTTTAAAATAGAGATCGTAATAGCACACAGATTATAGATAGAATTGCCTAAAAAAGTCTTCGCTCCATAAATTTTAGTTATTTATATTATCAGGACAATATTTCAGGCAAGAAAACCCAGACACTTTCACTGGACTGCCCATTTCTCTTCCATTTGTCAGAGTCAATATATCAGAGGCAGAAATCAAAATTAGCATGAAGTAGTGGGTAGGATTTTTCCTCTTTTTTTCATTTGTAAGTTCCCAGCAGAATGCCATAGATGATTTATGAAAGTTTCAGGAATGAAGGATGAGGAGAAAAAAAGCATGAGAAAGATGGGACGGGACATCCTGAACCAAGGCAAAGAATTACATAAGGAAAATGAAGTGTCGTGGGAGCTAGGAAGCAGGTAGGAGTGAGCCTGGACTGTGTGTGTATTCACTACACCACTTATTTTGGAAAATACGTGGAAAACTGCACGCAGACTTCACAAATGACTGTCCCAGCCATGATTCACGAAAGAGGTCACCCTCAGCTGCATCAACCCTGGCATTTTTTCAGAGGTCATGTTTACACATAATTTATAAAGTTCTAACATGCGGTTGAAAGTTTCTCTGGCATATTTAGAAATGTCTGGGAGGGAAGTTCTCATCATTTCACTCTGCCTGCCTTTGATTTCTGCCCATGTTTTAATTCAATAAGTATTTATGGTGCTTAGGGCCAAGAAGGGCTCCGGTTTTGTGTGCCATGAACCGCAAATCTGGAGCCTTCTGGAGAGCTTCGTTCCTGGCATGTGTACCACCTGACGCCCACCTGTGAGTTTTAAACAATGAAGAAATGTCTGTGCCGTGTACTCTGTGGATGTGTGAGCATCATTTATCTAGCTCCTCACATTGGTCCTCTTCATTTTCTGAGTCATAACTGGGGAGAAGATTTTACAAGTGCTTTGAAAGAAAGTCAACAGGTCCAGTGTCTTATGAAAAACCCACCTGGCTGCTTCTTTTTCCCGTGTGATTTGATACCATAAAAAGAAGGTGACTTCTCCAAAGAGGCCCGTCTCATTCCTAGGCAGTGCCAGCAGTTAACACAGTCTTCTTTAAAATCTGTGCCTAATATTCACTTGTTGCTCCTGGATCTAATTAAAATAATTCTATTTTTCTTTTGCATTAAGAGATTAATTTGGAGGCTATGTTTCCATATATCTCTTCTTGTTATTTTTTTAAATTCTTCTTCTTTTTTTTTTAACAAGTTAAACCTTCCCAGTCTCTTCGGTAATTTCTCACATGACATGGTAAACACTGTTTTAGATTTCATCTTTTTAATATTTGAAGACTATCTGTAATTAATAGTACATATAGTATTATGTCTACAGGATTATCTTGATAAGTAAACTAGGCTTTCACATAAATGAGCATGAACTTACTTTTTAAAATTAGTTTCTCTCTGAAAGTTAGCCTGTTGACTTGTGGAGCTCATAATTTCGATTGTTTGACCAACTTCCTAAGGAAAATTCCGTGGGCCTGATGTCCAGTTTGCCACTCTGCTTTCCAAGGAGGTTTCTGATGACCAAATGAGATTTGCTTCAGTTTTTTTTTTTTAAAGGAATTTTCCAGCTTTGGGGGCAAAATTATTTTACATTATTAAGTCCTTTATAGCAATATCCAAGTGGGCTCCTCTGTTCATTTATTCATTCATTTGTTCATTTTAAATGTTTACTGAGTGCCTGACACATGTTAGGTTAGGTTAGAAGTTGTACGATGGGAATAATGCTCCTGCCTCTCACCAAGAGCTCTCTTGGCCTCAGCTGGCTATGCTCTTTCATTGGTAAAGCTTGTTCTGCTCTTCAAAGTGCTTTTCATCTGTACCATGGCACCAGAATCATGTGACTCTGGAATCTGTAGAGTGGGGAGGGCTCACCCTCAGTTGAGAACTGAGTTGACTCAAACCCAGAGTGGTAAAGTCGTTCCACCATGCCCCGCCCCACTCACCAGACTCAGCAGACAAATCCACGTAGAGTCACCAAGGCCAGTCTGGGATTGAGCAACGTACTCCTTAGTTTGAAACCAAAAGTGATATAAGAAGGGTTAAAAATTACATGAGTGATTTTTTATATTTTTGAGTAGAATATGTTACTGTCCACAGATCTCAGAGACTATTTCTGGTATTTATTGGATAGGAATAACTCTCAGGGAAATGTTTAGAGGTTGTTGTTTAACTTCTTTATCTCTGAGATAATGGCAAATGTTTATAGTAATTTGGCAACGAATTTATCTGGAGGACATTTTTCTAGCCATCTCAACTTTGGTAATAAAGACAAAAACCAGAAGGAATAAAAAAAAAATTATTGAGCTGTTAATTGGATGTTATAAGTCCTATAACTGAGTTTTAATAAGGGCATTCTGCAAATTCAAGAAATAGTATAATGCTGTTTGTACATTATCCTTAAGATGTCAGGGAAGAATTTAATCAATTTTTAAAAGATGGCTAACATATACCTTTTAATGATATTAAAAAGTGGAAATCTTCCATGATGTGAAAAAAATTACTAAGGTAGGCTGATAGCAGATACTTGAGCTACTACTATGGTCTATGTAGTGGAGTGCAAAAGCAGCTAGATTTGAAATTGAAGATGATTTGGAAAGAGACAGATAGCAATTGATATTGGCCCAGAAGCATTTTTTTTGTTGTTTGGTTTTTGTTATTTTAAGTGGTATTGTTAAATAAAAGGAGTTTTGAACTGTAAGCCTGGAGGCTTCTCCCTAACCCTTTGAAGCTGTGACGGAGGCCTGTGGCTGTGCAATGCCTGTCTTTCACCTCCGCTTCATTACGGTCCTTGGGGCCCAACATTAAGCACATTACCTAGCAGTATTGGTAAACTCTTTTCAAACAAATGCCACTAAAATGCAAACAAGACTCCTGAACGTCACTAACTTTACATGGCACTGCATACAATAAAATTTTAGAACTGTAAAATAATTTGGTTAAACCTGAGAGTTTATTGTATAAGAGAGTTTGGACTGTGCCCAAGTTATCTGAGGCCTAATGCTGTTATCCACCTGGGCTGAGCCTGACTTCCCATGAGCTTTGGCACTGAGGTAGGGGGTCTTGAGCTAATTAGTCACTTCTTGCCAGAGGCCAGGGATTAAATCACGTTTCCTGGAAATTGTATAATTCTATAGATCTCTTTCCAAAGTCTTGTCCCAGTATCACCAATCTGCAAAGTTGCATGGTATTTTTTCACCAGTATTTCACTTCCTGGGAATAAAAGGAGAGAAAGCATAGGGTTGGATTGATCTAGGATTTGGAGGTGCAGTAAAAGGACAGAGCAATAAGAAATTAATAGGTAAGTTAGAAGTTGAAAGGAAAAACCAGTGAACAAGGGAGGAAGATGGAAGAATGCGCTCAGAGAGAAGGGTATTTGGAATTAAAAATTTAGAAGTAGAACAATCCTGAAATTCAAGATGTGGCCATGGAAATAGATTAGCAAAAGGTAGTAGAAAATTTTAGTCATTGGATTTAGGCAGATAGAGCATCGTAGGTACCTGATAATGGCTGTGTTGTCTACTCAGATGTTGCCAATTGGAAAGAACTATGGTGCTTTAAGAAGATTTCTATCCCAGTCCCAAAGTCTTTAGTGGATGAGGGCAATATTCTAGGAGCCACAAGGTACCAACCCTGCAGTGGAACAGAGAATGATGGAATGATGGAGTTAGGTGTCATGAGGCTTTGTGGAGAGGGAGTTTTATAAGAGGTCGGAAAGGAGTGAAAAGCTAGAATTATTGTACTGGTTTGTGAGTGGTGGAAGACTGAGCAGTCTTCTCCTAGGAAAGGGGGAAGGAGGGAACTTGGGAAGGACAGGTTTACACTCGGGGTGACTGGGGGCATACATTTGACATCCAGTTGCCTTAATCCATAGCCACTTAGGATCTGTTTGCCAAGTTTAGACTTCTCACCATCATCTACAGCAGAGCGGCCAAAGCTACAACTTGCAAATGAAGAGATCTGGTTGCTTGGTTTTAACACCTTGTTTGAAAGTCAGCAGCCTGAACCGGCAAGCCCCATCCTTGCCGGTCATGTCCCACAGCTGTGAATTCCCCAGTTAATTATATGTTGGGTAATGAGGACCTGCTTTTATCTGTACTAAATTTTAGTTTTAAGCTTTATTAATGGGCTTTCATTTTGGCACTTGTGGGAAAGGGGCAGTGAAGAGGCCTATTAAATTATGTCTTGGATTTTTATATATCTTCCTTTCTTCCAAACAGAATTACAAATATTTGCTTCCTTTCTTCTCCTGTAATGTTCTCTTTATCTCTTTTTAACCCAGATGCCCCACCACCATCTCTGAATCCCAGGTGTGTCACTTATTAGTTCTTGAGCTTCTCTGTGCCTCAGTTTCTCTGTTTGGACAGTGAGGATCATAATGTTATTTACCGTAGAGGGTTAAGAGGTATATAAGCGAGGTAACATTTACAAAGCAATGCTAAGACTGGCAATAGGAAAGCCCCATGAAAGTGTTTGTTAAATACAAATACTTTTTTTTTTTTTTTTTAATACTTTGGTAATAAAACTTGCTGGGAACTGGCCACAGAAAACAGCAGTATAGAGCTGTTGTCCTCTTTGGAAAATGAAATGCTTCTTTTTCTTGGAGCTCCCCATTGTGGCTCTGCAGATTCGTATATCTCTAGTGGAATCTTGTGAACAGATAAGTCCTCAGTATCAACTTCATAACTTCCTGTGCCACTATCACCCAAGGCCACTTCTCTCTATGCTGTCTCACACTTGTTCCAGCCAAAGATTAGGAATTTCAATCAAAGTCTTACAGTGGATTAGGAAGCCTTCTTCTGGTTTGCTGTGCTATACCAAAGCCTCTCAAGGCTGGTAGTTGGGCCATTAAAGGGCCTTAGCTGAACTTAATTGTCAACCCACTTCCTAACCAAACCTCTAACTCAATTAGCACTTATTTGACTGTCTAAATCTTTGGCTTGAAGCACCCTGCCAGTTTGGGTGGGAGCTTTTGGTATGAAAGACACCCTTTTCCTGGGAACTCGGCCCGGACAAACCAATTCATTTCACACTTCTTTCCAACCACCTACAAGTGGGAAGCAAATCTTCATTCCACTTCACATCTTGAGATTGCAGCCAGCAGGCTTATAGAGCCCATCAACCCATCTCTGAAGTTACCTGGTCTTTTCAAACTTATAGTGGCTTTTGAATACCGTTTTCGCTTTGAATAACCATTTCACTGAGAGACTTGCTCTCTGGCAGTCCCTTTGTGGGGAGCAACATTTTTGAAGATGATGTTTGTGTCCCTCTTAACACCTTTTTATAACTTGAGTGCTGAAGATTGTTGAGCAAACAAGTACAGCCTTCGGTTTTGTACTAACGTTTTATGACTGGTGAATTCAGTGACCTTCTACTTAGGCTTTGATCTTAATTATTTTAAATATCATAGGGTCTGATTCACAAGGCAGCAATGGCAGGTCATTATTCCTGGCATGATTAGTCTAGGTTAGAAATTAGCTTTGAGGCCCCCCGGCAAAATGCTCTAATACTTTCTGAAATGGAACACCTGTGTAATAGCTGCACAATCATTTGGTTAAATCAGTCTCTAATTTAATGAGCTCTGACTTCACATTTTTGTCATGATCTTTAAGAGTTAAATATGTATGCATAGTTTTGAATTTGCCATCTTGAACGATTTTATGCATGCTCAACAAGTGTAACTTATTGCTACTAATTTGTGTAAGAAGCCTTTGCATAGATAAGCATCTTTAAATTGAAAAATCAGTCTTTAAAAGGAACAAGACAGAAATGCATACTAGTCAATCTCCACATCTATTTATTCGCCAAACTGCAAAGAGCAGCAGTAGAACATTCTCATGATTTATCCTCAGAAACTCTGGAGAACATCTCAATGGATAGGAGATTTTTAGCATGTACTCCAGAGGCTCGAGGTTCTACATGGCCAACTGCTAGTTAGCAAGTTTCCCGTTCATTTTTTGGTCTCAGGACCATGAGCATCACTTGGGGGCTTAGAAATGCAGAATCTCAGGCCCCACCTTGGGCCTCCTCACCCAGAATCTGCATTTTAAGAAGATCCTCAGGCGATTTGCAAGTAAAGTGAAGTTTGAGAAACACTAATTAGCTCACTCTGTTTAAGCCGTATTGAATTTTGCCCCCACTATTGGGGGCAAAATTCCTAGAGAGACCAAATCAAGCAGTACTAACAAAAGCTAATATAATGTGTATTTTCAACAATATCAGACAATCCTGACTCCAACCATTTCTCACTAAGGCCATGCTACCATCCTTTTCTAAACACTGTCACTTGTTGCCTGGATTATTTCAAAAGCCTGCTAAGTAGTGGTCCTGCTTCCACCTTATGCCTTGCTATTCCCTTTAACTGTACCACTTGATGACAGTTTGTTCTTCACACAGCAGAGTAATTCCTTTGAACCTTGAGTTAGATCTAGCCCTCTCTGCTGAAAACCTTTCCTTGGTTCCCCATGTTACTCAGTGTAAAAGCAAAACTAGTTTGTTACACATAGACATGGCCTATCCGATCATTTAGAGCCAATGAATACTCTTAGAATCATGTGACTTCTTCCCCGAGTGGGTGGATATTGGACATCAACCAGGTATCTTCTTCCTCTAATCATATTTTAATACGAAGTTACTTTTCATTTCCTCAAGTCTTTGAATCCACTACTAGGGTTGATGTCACTAAGCTCACTTCACTAAACAGCAGAAGGGATTGCTACTGGCTGTCTGCTTCTCCTTGCTCAGAATTATAGGAAATCAGGTTTGTGGGAAGGAAAGGAGGTGTGCTACAAGAGTGTGTTGGAGGTCTGGTGCCTGAAATCTGCTGCTGGCAAAACTATATGGAGAAACCCCATGTTATGCTGATAAAATTGCACGACTTGCCCTATTCTCTTGCTACCTTTGTCTACTTTTTGCTTGCTACATAGTTTTTCTTTCTTTACATTTTCTATCTACTTTCTTTTTCTATTTTCCTTCACGCCTTCCTTGTGTACCCTCGAACTGAAGCATATTGTGAATTGCTCACCCTGTTCAAATAAGTCTTTATATTCCCTTTTCTTATTTTAATGAAAATTTGAGTTATTTTTTTATTTTTATTTTTTTATTTCAGCATATTATGGGGATACAGATGTTTAGGTTATGTATGTTGCCCTTGCCTCCCCCCACCCAAGTCTGAGCTTCAAG
>RJWJ010010720.1:0-46251 GCA_004363605.1 Indri indri | reverse complement strand
GCCCACTGCTCCTGTCCTCACCGGAAGGCGTAGGAAGAGACGATGAGGGCCAGGGTGACCACGTGGTGGACGAGCATGACCACTGAGTCCTTGCGCCAGGTGTCCATGTACAGCGTGGCATAGAGGGAGTGGCCGTAGAAGCTTCCCTGCAGCAGGTAGGCGGCTGCGATGTCCCGTGGCACCGCCACGCCTGGCGTCCAGTCTGGGGAGAGCCGAACCTCACCATAAGGGACCTGCAGGGCCTTCGTGCACCCCCCGAGTGACCCCATGACAACCTCCAAGCCGTGTGTGCGTCCTCCCCGTACAGGGTCACCACGCATCTCTGATCCTGGGTTTTCCATCCCCAGTTCTCTGCCTATTATATTTTACTAATAGGTGTTTTTTTTTTAACAGTTTTGGGTTTCTAGAAAAATTGAACAGATAGGACAGAGAGTTCCTATATCCCCGCTCCCTTGCAACACACCCATGGGCGAGCAACACCTTGCCTTAGTGGGGCATGTTTGTTGCAAATGATGAACCAATAGAGACATGTTATCATTAAATAATTCCCAGCTGTCTTTCTTCACGCAGAGGCACTCCTACCCTGGAGTCTGTCACCTGCAGGATTGCCATCTCTGCCCTGGCCCCCTTCCTGCCTCCTCCTACCAGGCCCCTGTCTTGCCAGTGTCCTGGGCCCCCCTCCCTACAAATCCCCAGCCCGACGGAGGATGCTGCCTGCCTAGCTTCAGCATGCGACATGCCGGGGCGCCATGCCGCCGAGTGTGGGGTCTCCCACCAGTGGGCCCTGCCTCCCTTCCCCTCCTGATCCCCACCCCCTCCCCCACCCCCTTCTCAGCCACGTCACCAGGAACCGGCAGACACCAAGGCCAAGGGCCATGCTCTGCCCTGCTCGCACCAGCCTGGAACTCCCTGGCTGTTCCCTGCTCTCTGGTCACTCCTTTTCCGCCCACCCCCTCCCAAAACAGACCCTCCTGGCTCCATCTGGGGCCTCTTGCTCTCCCGTGAGGGATAACCTGCACCTGGAGCCCAGCTGCCCCTGGTCGCCCACAGCAACGGCCTTCCTCTACGCCTGGTTCTTCTGCAGCCAAGACCCACCTGGACCCCACCTAAGGGCCCCTTTTCTGTCCACGCCTCCGCTCGCTCCCCCACCCCTGCCGTCTCCCGCCCACGCCGCCCCAGCCCTCCCTGGCACCCGCGTCCATCTGCCCCGTCCTCACGCAGCCCTGATGGCCGTGAACACACAAGCCACCCCACAAGACCCAGCAGGGCCACTCCAGGCGCGTTTGAGAGAACGGAAAAGGGGACGCGAGCAGATACGAGCATGCCTGTGTACGCGGCAGCACGACAGCCAGCAGGCAGAGAGGACCCGGGTGCCCATCAGTGAATGAATGACAGAGTGATGTGTCCACACAGCGGAATATTATTCGGCCAGAAAAAGGAACGGAGCTCTGACACCCGCACGGCGCTGAGCGAGGCGGACGCGGGAGGCCGCGTGGCGTTTGAGCGCACTGTCCTGCCGTGTCCACAACGGGCCGAGCCACAGAGACGGGAAGCAGACTGGCGGCTGCCAGGCGCTGGGGGAGGGGCAGTGGCTCTGATGGGGACGGGGTCTCCTCTTGGGGTGACGACAATGTCATGGAACCAGACGGAGGTGATGGTTGCGCAGCACTGTGAATGTACTGAATGCTGCTGAACTGTCTGCTGTAAAATGGTTAAATGTTTTAGATTGTGGTAAGATAGATACAGCACAAAAGTTACCACCTGAGCCACCTGTAAGTGCACAGGGGTGGCACGGAGCACATTCGCGTCACTGTGCAGTCATCACCACCATCCGTCTCTGGAACTTTCTTAATCTTCCCAAACTGAAACCCTGTCCCCACGAAACACTAACTCCTCTGCCCTCTTCCTGGGGCGCCCCTGGCACCCACCATTCTATTTTACGTCTCTAGGAATGGGACAACTCTAGGGACCTCATGTAAGTGGAATCACACATCCAGCATTTTTCTTTTTGTGACTGGCTAAAGTGGTTAATTTTATGTTATGTCAACTTTAGCTCAAGAAAACAATGCCAAACACCCCACCAATCCGATCTCTGCCTCTCCACCCCCACTTACACCATCCAGAGGTTCCCGAAGACTCGACGGCAAAACCCACACTCCCGGCTGGGCCCACGACCTGCGCTCCATCCTCAGCCGCTGAGAATGCTGCGATCTTGAAGGTTCCGAGCTCTTACACCCCACCACACACACCTGGCAGGTGGCTTCATCCCCCTTCAGCCCTCGGCTTGCAGCTGTGCCCCTGGGCTCCCACCTGCATGCAGGAGCCCCCTGCAGGGACGCCCCTCTCCAGGCAGCACCCACGGAGCCCTGGGGAGGGCTGCGTCCTGAAGACCCACTACCTGCCCATGGTGGGGGCTCCAGAGAAGAAAGAGGAGGACCAGGTGGGGACCGTCCCTGCAGAAAACCGTCAAGGGCTGTCCCCTGATATCCCCAAGGGATAACACACTCGGAGGCCTAGACACCCCCATGCCTGCTGCAAGCTCTGTGTCCTATTACCACGGCGGGGCGTCCTCGGCCAGCCTCGATCTGGGGCAGAACCAGAGCTGGGGGGGCATGGAACGTACCTTCCAGATGGGGCTGCTTCTCAGCATGAGAGTCAACACCAGGGTTTGGTGATGCCCCCGGGGCATCCAGGACCAAGACCACCTCACCCGATCATGACTCCTCTCCTAGGCCACCGAGGCATGAGGCCACTGTCCAGCACCCCACCCTATCCTTGGCACAACAGGCCCTTGGATTTGAGGTGGCTGCCCCTAGCCTAAAAACCTGCCTCCCTGGATCCCACAGCCCCCTCTGGCCACCTCCCTATTCATTTATTTATTTTTTTGAGACAGGGTTTCCTTCTGTTGCCCAGGCTAAAGTGCAGTGGCATCATCCTAGCTCACTGCAGCCTCAAACTCCTGGGCTCCAGCGATCCTCCTGCCTCAGCCTCCCGAGTAGCTGGGGCTACAGGTGTGCACAACCATGACCGGCTAATTTTTCTATTTTCAGCAGAGATGGGGTCTCGCTCATGCTCAGGCTGGTATCGAACTCCTGGCCTCAAGCGATCCTCCTGCCTTGGCCTCCCAAAGTACTAGGATTATAGGCATGAACCACTGCACCTGGCCTTTCTGGAAACTTCTGAGCCCCGGCTTTCGTTCAGGGCCACCAGAGTCAGCACAGCCTCCCCACTCGCTCCCTGGCCTTACCTTTCCAGCCGGCTGCCCCCACCCCGCTCCTGCCTCTGCACCCCCTCCCCACGACACATGACAAACGGGTGCGTCCAGGCTCAGTGCAGGGGTCTCCCGTTCCTCGCTGGGAACTCTTCAGACAGTTGCAGGATGTTCAGGCGGGGAGCCAGACCGGACCCTCTTCGCTGAGGCTGCTGCTGCGGTTGCTCTGCCTGGGCTCTCCCCGCAGAGGCAGCTGCAGCAGCTGGATAGGCTGCTGTTGGTTCCCAGGCTGCGGGTGTTTGCTCAAAGCAGGTCGAAATGTCCTGGCGGCTGGAGGTTGGGGGGGTCCCGGGTGGGGTGCTGGACTTTGGAGCAGTTCTCCCAGCCCTGGTTTGGTGGTGGAGGCTCTGGGGTGAGGTCTTGGGGTCCAGGTGCAGCGCTGGAGACTTGGGGATGGTGTCATGGGCCTGGTGGGATTTCTGGAGGCACAGGGGTGGAGCCTTAGGCTCCGGTGTGACGGCCTCAGAGCTGGGACTGGGGAGGAGCCGGGAGCAGAACCTGAGCCACAAGCGGGGCTGTGCAGAAGGCGCTGACCTGACCTGGAGCGGGGGTCAGGGCCAGGCAGGCAGGAGGCAGCGGGGGCCTGGAGGGTGGACTCGGGGCTGAGCAAGCTGCGGGCTGCTATGCAGGCACAAGGGTCCCGTCTTACTAGAGATTCCAGACCCTGGCATTGTCCCCACCCTCTTCCTCTCTCATACCCACCTCTGGTTTGGTAGGAAATTCTATCAGCTCTGCTTTTTAAACATTTTTTTAGAGACAGGGTCTCGCTCTGTCATCCAGGCTACAGTACATTGGTGCAATCATAGCTCACTGTAGCCTGGGACTCCTGTGCTCAAGTGATCCTCCTGCCTCAGCCTCTGGAGTAGCTGGGACTACTTTTAAAATTTTTAATTTTTAAAATTTTTGTAGAGGTAGGGTCTTGCTATGTTGTCCAGGCTGGTCTCACACTCCTGACCTCAATTGATCCTCCCAAAGTGCTGAGATTATAGGCGCGAGTCATGGTGCCCGGCCAGCTCTGCCTCAAATCAGCCACTTCTCTCCCCTCCCCTCTCCACCCCTGGGGCTGTCCTGGTGGGAGCCCCCCGGAGCCTGAGCTCCCACCCTCAGTTCCCTCCTGGGCCCCTGGCAGATCACCAACCCAGGGTCACATCCCTCTCCGGTAAGTACAGTCCTTGGTCCTCGACAGCAGTCTTCATATTTCCTGCCTGACTCCTTCCTCCAGGTCCCCCTCAGAGCCACCTCTAGTGGGGCCATCCCTGTCCCCATTGAAAATTCTCCCCTCCCACCTCCTCCATACCCCACACCCCCTCCTCTCTCTGCCCAACTTTTCTCAGAGAAAGAGGGGGGCTTTCTCTGACCCGCTCCCAGCTGTGTCCAGCACAGTGCCTGGTATGCAGTAAGCACTCCATAAATGCACATTGAAAGAAGCGGTTAACTTAGGAGCATCATTTATAAGAAACCGGAGACAACTCCATGCCCAAAACGTTAAGAAAGTTCAATTAGGGGCCATCTGTCTATAAAGAAAATGGAGCAGCAGCTGACACCGCCCCTCTAGGGACTCGCGGTGTGTTACAGGGGAAAAGTGGCCCCGTGGGTGGCACATCCCTATAAGTTCTGGGCCCAGTGCCACGAGGAGGCCTCTCACAGTAGGCTGCTCCCATCGCACAGCAGAAAACACCATTCGTGTGCCCGGGTGGTCAGCATGGGACAGAGAAGCCCGAACCCTCATCACAGATGGGGTTTCCTACCAACCTGCCCGTTGCCCGTGCTGCTGGCCCCTGCCCTGCCTCCTCCACTGAGACAGCCCACAGAGAACTCGCTGGAGTCACCTTCCTGCCCATCCCACCCAGGGATCAGGCCTTGACGACCCTGACATCGAGTCCAATCAATTGGATGTGGCCACTTCTGTCCCTATCTCCTTGCCAAGATGGTCCAAGCCATGGGGACCCTCGCTGCTCCACACAGCAGCCAAAGGAGGCATTTTTAATCCACAAAACCCAATCCCATCCAGCCTGGCTTAAATCCATCCCATTCAGAATGAAACTCCCACCTCAGCTCTCTACAGCCACCCTCCTGTCCCCATGCAACAACCTTGTGTGTGCCCCAGGGCCTTTGCATGTGCTGTTCCGACACTGGGAATGCCCGCGTGGGCTCAGGCAGGGGTCACCTCCTCCAGGACATCTCCCCTGACCCCAACAGGGTAAGGTACCCCTTTGCTGTCCCCAGCGCCCTGTGATCACCCTTGTCTCGGGGCTGGCTTGACTTCCAAGATATTCTTGGGGTCTCTGAAAGTATACAGCTCCCCTGTGTGCCTTTCTCTGTGCTTTTTTTTTTTAGATAGGGTCTCGCCCCGTCATCTAGGCTGGAGTGCAGTGGCGTCATCATAGCTCACTGCAACCTCAAACTCCTGGGCTCAAACAATCCTCCCACCTCAGCCTCCCAAAGTGTTGGGGTTACAGGCATGAGCCGCCATGCCTCGCCCTTTCTCTGTTTCAGGAGAGCCCTCCCCACCCATCCTGGCAGGGCTCCTACCGTAGAAGACAGATGGCGGGTCGTGGAAGAAGGGGTAGTTAGTGCCGAAGAGCAGGTAGGAGGTATAGCTCCAGGAGCCCAGATAGAAGAGAAACTTCCAGGCGCTCTCAGGCATCTTGGAGGCATCTCTAGGCTGAAGGCGGCACCGCTTGGCCAGGGGCTACAGGGGAAAAGGCAGGTGGGCAGCCATCAGCACTGGAGGCCAGGGGCACTCCTCCAGGGTGGGGAAACTGAGGCCCTGGGACTCCCCAAGCTGGGCAGCCCCTGTGCCCACAGCCGCCTGGAGCGAAACCAGAGCCCACAGGCGCCTGCCAAAGGCTAAACTTAGTGCCCAGCTGTCCGGCTGCAGTGGAGCTGGGGAGAGGAATAAGGGGGGGACCCTGAGGGGGAAGGAGGAGGGCTGTGGAGGCCAGTGGGGGATCAATGGGGTCAGCCCAGGGGAGTAGGGGGCTGGGCGATGACGGGGGAGCACGACAGGAAGGAGGAGCAGATTTAAGACATGAGAGGGGTTGTGGGGGCTGACCCATGAAGCCGTATAATGGAGGGGGATGTGGGGACCCCCACGGGGCTGATAAGAAGGGGTGGAGAGAACTTGAGAGGAAGAGGTCGCCTCTAGGGGAACCACAAGGCAAGAGTGAGGGTGGAGGAAGCTGCAGGGTGGGGGCAGGGAGGGGCCTTCAGCCCCCCCAGGGGTGGGGCTCCAGAACTGCCGGGCTAAGCCCCGTCCCCCCAAGGCTGAGGGGGCCGGAGCCCAGAGCCTGGAGCCTGGAGCGGTTGTCATGGAGACAGCCAGAGCCAGCTCCTGTAACCCCTGGCAACCAGGCTGCTGCCAAGAAGATGAGCTTTGGAGAACCCGGCAGCCCCTCCACCGATTTCTTGGAAAGGGTGAGCCTCCAATTGGGGCCAGCGTCCCCACCCAGGCTGGGGAAGGCCTGGGGCCGGAGCTTGACCTCGGGGGATTCTAAAGGTGAGGGGTGCATGACTTTGCTGTCTCTGCTCTGGTCGCTGGTAGTCCAAGAGTGGCCACATCCCCTCCCTGCCTTCTGCTTCCCAGCTGGAAACTGGGAGGTAGGGGCAGAGTCAAAGCAGGATGGATGAAGACTGAGGGGCTCTCCTCGGCAGGCCTGCCCACCCCCCACAGCAGCGTAGTGGCTGGGGTCTCTCCCCCATGTGGTTGACATGGGGACGGGGGCAGGGAGAGCAGCAGCCAGACAACAGCCCCAGCCCATCCTCGACCTAATAACAAGGGCCAGCCTCTTCCCGGCCAGCAGAGAAAGGGCCCTTTGTTGGCGCTGGGCACTCTGTCCTCGCACCCTCTACCACCTCCAGCCAGACTGGGGCGGGGTGACCGCAGCTGGTGCACGGGGGTGTCAAGCAAGCTAGAGGCTCAAACGTCTTCCCACCAGCCCCTGCAACAGCGACCCCTCCCCAAGGATCAGGTGCCAATGTCACTACCATGGTCACTCTGGCCGGCACAATGGCTCGCCAGAAATGGGGCAATTCTGCTGCCGTCCCTTGGAGGCAGCACAGTCCAGCCCTAAAATCCCAGGCCATGTTACCTCCAAGGGAGCGACCACCAACGTGGCAGGGCGCCCAGGCCTTTGCCATCCCTTGTCGGACGGTGGCGCTGACCCCAGACAGGCTGAGGCAGCGACCTGGCAGCTCCTGCCTCTTCCAGATAGCAGCAGGCCAGGCGGCCCCGCCGCTGCACGGACACCGCAGAGACCCGGCAGCAGACCCCTCTCTAGGCCCAAGCGCGTCCCGAATGGCCAGGAGGCACATGGCGCAGGCTACCCCAAGGCGTTGAGACCTCCCCGTTCCCGTCCTGGGCTCCTCTGTCCAGGACTCGGCGCTGCTCAGTAGAGCGCGCAGAAACCCGAGCAACCCACTGCACGGGGCCTCCTTGTTCCAAACTGACCGGAAAGGGCTCCCCCCACGTCCTGAACACCCTACCCGTATCGGGCCCCCCTCGTCCCAGACTCGCCCCAGCCCGGCCACACCCCCGCATCCACCCCCAACCCCGACTCTGCACTGACCGAAAAGGGCGTGCGGCGCCCCAGTTTTCTCCGTCCCAAGACCCCCCACCGCCCCGGCTTCTCCCAGCCCGGGGTCACCCAGGTCCCGGTCCCCTGCCACACTGACCCGAAAGAGGCGCGCGGTGGCCGCCGAGCGCAGTGCGGTCCATCCGAGCGCGCCGACCGCCAGCAGCAGCAGCTCGGGCGGCGCCAGGTGCGCGTGCTCCGCCAGGCCGCGGCGGGCCAGCCCCCAGCCGCAGTCCGCGCAGCCCCGCGCCGCCGCCAGCGCGCTGCCCCAGCCCCGCTGTACCAGCTGCGCGTAGCTCGGCATGGGCTCGGGCCCCGCCGGCCCTGCCGCCGTCCCCGCCGCCGCCATGCCGCCCGCTAGCCGGCCGTTCCGTCGCCTGCGCCCGCCCGCGGTGGCCTCCGGAGCCGCGCGCCCCGCGTCACGCGCCGCAGCTGGGCCGGGGGCGCGCGGGAGGGAGCTCCGAGGGCGAGGGCGGGGCGGGGCCAGCGCAAGCTCCGCCCCGGCGGGGGTCGCGGCAAGGGTGCGGCCACGGGGACGCGGGGTGTCCCAGAGGCGGGCCCGCGCTCGCGCCCGTTTTTCAGCGGAGGAAACCGAGGGGCTGGGAGGCGGGGAGGCGGAGGGCGGAGCGGGCCGGGCGCCCGCCGGGCCTGGACCCCGAGAGGCCCCGCGTACCCCCGTGTCGCGTCCCCATCGCTCCTGTGCCCACTACGGGCTCCACCACCTCACCACTGTGTCCGCGGCGTAGGGCATGGTGGGCGCCAGCAGGCGGCACCTCAGCCGACAGCCCCTCTCTTCCCAGCCCTCCAGCTCGCCTCTCCTTCAACGCTCCGGGCCAGGCCCAGACCTCACCATTCCCTGGGACCCTCACCACCTCCTCATGGGCTCAGGTCCTGGCACATCTTGGCACAGTCTCGGGACCATACCGTGGCCTTCCCGCACTTAGCAGGCGTAGGGTAAATGAAGGTTCTCACTCTGAAAAAGGACATGGCCCACCCGAGGGTTTGGAGACACCATCCTCTGCTCCATGGGACTCCTGGCCACACCTGGCACTTGGCAGTGGGGCTCCATCCTGGATGGGCAACCGTGACACTTCCCAGGCCTGCTCCTCCGTCTCTGGCAGCTACTGGGGACTCAGAGACAGACTGTGAGGGAGAAGCTGCTCATGTTGGGGGTTTCCTGGAGGAAGAAGAGGGCTGGGTCCTATCGCAGGGCCACCTGCTGCTGTCTGCAGCCCTGGGGACTGGGCAGGCCTTGCAGGGAGGCCGAGGGAGTGCATGCTGATGTGGGGGGCTCAGAGAAGCTGGATCAAGACCATGACTTCACTGGGACCCCCACAAGTGACCTTCCAAGATCTACTCACCAGGCCCTGGCCCAAAGCCCCCAGTGGCCATCAATGAGGACATCACCTCACCTGGCACTGCTGGCCCTCGATTCCAGCACCCAGGACTTCCCTCGCCACCTGGCCTTCAAGGTGCAGGATGCAGGGATGGGTCCCGCAGGAGCTGGGCTGGGTCCCCAACAGCCACCAGCCCAACCTGACCTTCAGGCACACAAGCACAGAGGGCAATGGGGGCTTCCCCTCCTTCCGCTCACCCCACATCCAGGCCCTACAATACATCCAGGGGGCCCCTCCCCGAGACATGCTGGAGTCTGGCCACCTCTCTGCACCTGCGCAGCCTTCAGCTGTCCTGGGCCACCCTCCCGCTTCCTCCCTGGTGTCCTGGCTCCCTCCTCACCACACACAGGCTGGAGGGAGCTGCTGACACTAAAGCCAGCTCCTCTGCTCACGGCGCTCCGTGGCTCACCCCTCACTCAGCGAAAGCCCGGCGCCTCACCACCTGCCCTCACAGCCTTCCCGGTTCCTCCAGCCACGGCCTCCCTGCTGCTCTTCCCATACGCCAAGCTCAGTCCTGCTCAGCCTTCGCACCCGCTGTTCCCCTGGGTACCTGCAGGGCTCTTCCCTCACCTCCAGGTTTTACACATATGTCGCCTACCTGGTGTGCCTCCCTGACCCCCATCTAAAACCCTCTCCCACCATCGGTCTCCCCAGCACTTGTCACCATCTGTCCCATGCACATCCCAAGCCTTTGTCCTGAATGCGCACTCCTCGTGGGTAGGAGTCTGTCCATCTGTGAGTTGGGGTGGGGCGTGACAGGCCCAGCATGTGGGCAGTGAGGCCCAACCTGGTCAGGAGTTCAGGCCCCAGCCGGAGGCTAGAGAAGTGACTGGATGTGCTGCCACCTGCCCCCACCCTCCCAGCCGGCACTATCTGGTCACCATGGCGCCCATCAGTCATGGGAGAGGCGCACCCGCCCACCCACTGGCCCCAGCTCAGCCTCGAATTTCTTTTTGGCGGGTTCAGCGGGAAGGCTGCCAATGGGTGGGTGCAGGGCAGCAATGCAAAGTGGCTCCTGAGGCCACCTGGGGTGGGGCCAGGTCCCCACTCCCTTGGGGGAGCTCATGCCCAGGACCCCGGTCCTGACCCCCTGCTGGGGGGGGTCTCCTCCACTGGGTAGGGAGCTGCTGGGATGGGCCCGCTGCTGGAGGTGGGGGTTGCTCGCTGTCCTGTCTTTGGCAACCAGGGACAGGGTTCAGTTTCAGGCAGCCACCCCCGAGACAACTGAGACCAGGCCCAGGTGGGGCAGGGAAGCCTAGTGTCCTATCTCCTCCCTGGAGATAAGCAGACACCAGCCAAAGGACAAAGGGCGCTGGCCCTGTCCAGCTCCCCTAGACCTCACAGTCCAGGGCGACCTCAGGCCCTTTGCACAGGTCTCGCCTGCTGCCCGGGAGGCTTGGCCCCCAAAACCCAGCCTGGCAGCTCCTCCTTGTTGTTCGGGTGGACCCAGCTCAAAGGTGACCTCATCTGAGAGGCTCGGCCAGCTGTCTCCTCCGCCCCTGCTGCCCTCCACCTCCCTCCCTATTGTCCGCTGCCCGTATCACGGCAGTGCTTGCTCACTGTGAGGGAGCTCGGTGGTGGCCAAGGCTGGCCGTCCCAGGGCCCGAGGGCCACGACCACAGCAGGCGTCCATCTTGGCAGTGACTCACCAGGCAGCAGTGAACCACGGGCACGGGGTTCACGTTCACTACACACAGACCTGCCCCGCCACCTCCAGGCCACTCGGGGGTCTTGCTTTGAATCTGGTAGCCCCTCACAATGACTGCATGAACTCCCTGTGCCTCAGTTTCCCTGGACTCGCCCTTGAAGCCTTAGTTCCCACGTGCCCCCCGCAAAGTGGCCAGAGCACGACATCAGGTGGGGATGCCCTGGAGGTGGGGCGTTTATTGACAGATGGGGGTGCTGGCGCCAGGCTTACGGCCCTGAGAGAGGACGGGGGCGATGCCAGGCAGGGAGGGCAGCCTCAGGCACAGGGCGCGTACTGCAGCACCAGCCGGCCGAAGTCCTTCTCCTTCAGCAGGACGAGACGGCGGCGGCGGGGTGGGGGTGAGAGAGAGAGACAGAGGATATGAACATGTGAGCCTGGCCTGAGCTCTGGGCCTTCCCTGCCCCAGCTTGTGGGTATCTGGGGCTTGGGGACGGGGCGCCCGCACCGGCTCACCTTGGCCTGGTACTCCTTGATAAAGGGGTGGGACCTGTGGGAGTCCTTCAGCTGGGACAAGTAACGGTTAGTCACCTGCAGGGAAGGCGGGGCCAGATTAGCCAAACACGGGGACTCCACAGCGCTCTGACCTGTAAGGGGGGGGGGCAGGAGCGCCGGCCCACACGGCCCCTCCCGCCAGGGCTCCACACCCGGCCCTGGGATCGGGCTGATGCAGGGTGGGAAATACCACCTGGAACAGCGCCCCACACAGCTGGCACTCCACCCGCGGCTGGTGGGTGTGCCACGGGGTTCAGGTGAGTGGGTCGGGCAAGGCCCTGGTGATGGGGGGAGCAGGGCAGGTTGGCAGGGATGGGGTTGGTGAGGGAGATGGTTATATGAGGGGGCTGGGTTTGTTGTGGGCACAGGGAGACTTCCCAGGGCCCTGTGGATTAGAACCTGGACCCCAGGGAAAGCTGTTACTCCCAGCCTCACCCCACGACTGCATGGGGCTGGAGGCATCTGTCCAGTTCTGTCTCCCTGGGACTGGGGGTCTGGTGCTATTTCTGGGGCCAACAGCAGGTTTCCCAGCCACTAGTGGTCAGGGCTGTCTCTCTCCTGCACCACCCCGGCCCCACCCAGAGACCTTTCTACAAGATGGGGAATGACCATCACACAGCTCTGGGACTGGGGGCCTGGCCAGCAGGGTCACAGTCACCCATACCGAGCAGTGCCCCAGCCTCTCCCCGCCCAGGTGACTTGAGCTCACCAGAACCACCCTCCCAGGCCCCTTTCCCCTGTCCTGTCTCCCACCCGCCATCCTGAAGTGGCATAGGCCAGGGTCCCAGCCCAGCCAGCCCTGGCCTGGGCCCCTCTGAGCCCATCTCTCTCTTGGACCCTCAGGAGCAGCTGACCCACTGCTAGGGAACAACTGTACCACTGACCTCCAGGGGCCCCTTGGGCTGATGGCAGCTGCCTGTAGTGGGGCAGGTTTCTGTCCCAACCCCAGGCCAACTGTGATGTCCACACCCTGAGACTCCAGACTGGCCCCAGGTTGGCACTGTGGGGGCTGGAAACCCCCCCCGCATCTGGCCTCGGGCTGGGCTTGGGGGGCCTACCTCAGGGGGCTTGCCCAGGTGCTGGGACAGGACGATGAGGTTGATGAGTGTCTCTGGGTGGCCGCTGTCCTGGAACACAGGGACACAGGGCAGGTAGGGTCAGTGACTTCTATTTCAGGCAGGACGACGTCCACTGCTGCCCTGGGGAGGGTGTGTGACCTGCACAAGGTTACCCCCTCAGAGGTGGGGTGGGCCCAGGGCTGCTGGAACCAGAGTCCCCCCCCCCACCTCCTCCAACCATTCTGCAAGGCAGTGACCTCGGGTGACACAGTGCCAAGAGGCTGGCAGCCCTGAGCCCCCCAATTCCCCATGCCAGCCACTTCCCCTCTGCACCTGTTTCCTCGTCTGTGGACCAGCCTGGGACATGGCTCCCTTTTCTGCGGGGACTTGGAAGGGGCGTTTTTGTCACACAAGTCTCAACCTGCTGCTACAGATGAACCCCAGGGCCATGGAGTAGACCTGCCATCCCATCTACTCCCAAGGAACAGGTCTTGGTGGGAAGCTGCTGGAAAACTACCAGGAGCTTCCAGGTGGGTGACCTTATCTGGCCTGGCCCACTCGTGCCGGCCTCCAGGGCACACACAACCCTGGGAACTGCCTTGGCCAGAAGACCCAGCCAGAGCCCAGTGGCTTCTCAGAGCGAGACGCACCATCTGGGCTACACGGAGACCCGGGCCTGCCCCTGAGACGCCCTTGCCCGGACACCTTTACTGAGACCCGACTTCTGTGCATCTCGGCCTCGGCCTCCTTGACTGGACACCGCTCACATTCACAGGAGCAAGTGCAGCTGCTCCGAAAGGAACGGAGAGGGACCCCCTCCAGAAACCCCTCAAGAACACGGGCAGCCACCGTCATAGGGAGTCCACCAGGGCCACGAGACAGCAAGCCAGCCCCAGGCGGTGTGTCAGGGCATGAAGACAAATGGGAATTGTCTAACTGGCAAGTCACAGGACATGTCCCCTCTGCAGTGTAACAAAAACCCCCACAGGATGTGGTCAAGAACACAGACTACACTCAAGTTCTCGGGTGGCGGTGGTGGGGGACCTCACCAGCACGGCCCCCATGGGGTGACGGGGGACACGGAGCCTGTCCGAGATGCCAGTAGTTCCTGACCAGCCCTGACTGTTTAGATATAAAGAAGGACCCTGCCGAGGAAGAGGAGGCGGCGAACACAGCCTGCGAGAGGGCGCTCTACACATTGCTTTCTGACGGTAACTCAGCCCAGCACAGAGCGGATGGGGAGGAAGGCGTTACCAGCGTTTCTCTCTCATTAGACTAAAAATGTTTCTGCAAAATGGAAAAGTTTTCTCACCACAAAAAGAACATAAACTCATCATGAGAACTGCAAACACCGATCAGGAGACAACTGCTGTCACCCTGGGCGGGCAGCAATATCTTCCCCTTCCTGACAAGGACGGGCCCTCTCTCCTGTGCATGACGACTGGGGGCGTCTCTTCGATGCTGGGTGCAAACGCTAGTGAGGGGCCCACTCGGAGGCCCCCAACCAGGCAGCCAACGTGACAGCGAGGACAGGGTAGGGTGCAAGTATCTACTCAGCCCAGGCTGCCCGGATCCTGTCATTTCCAAGGGACGCTGGAATCCGCATTTTCATTTGTATTCCTGATTCTTAGGTCTTGGCAGCTGACTGGGCAGTAGAATCCCCGTGCGGCCACGCGGCCTCCTGCCAGGTCTCTGCCGCACCAGTTTCTACCCGTCCTGACCCCCACCCTCCGGCTACCTGGCCTTCCTGCCGTCCCCACTCTGGGGACGGGGCCTGGAGGTGGCTGGGCCCATGCCCACCTTGTCAAGCGCCTCCTGCAGCACACCCTCGGCGGCCTCCCAGCGGCCCTGGGCCATGTGACAGGCTGCCTGCCCGTTGAGCAGCAGCAGGGTGGACAAGCACTTGTCAGCCATCTCCTGGAAGATGTAGTAGGCGTCCTGCAGCTTCTCGCCACCCTGCGGGGACGGTCTAGTGTCATCACTGGTCACCCTGCTGCCCGACCCTCCCCTGTCCCCTCACACAGCGGAGGCTACAGCCTGGCCACTGCCTCGCTGCAGACACCCCCTCCCCACCCCCTTGCAGCCTGTGCTCTGCTGACGAGGCTGAAAAACACGCAGCCACCTCCCACCCGGCTCCCCAAGCGCCCGCTTTATGGATGCGGGAACCGAGGCCTCCAGAGGGAGACTCAACGCACAGGTGGTGGGGCCTGGGCTCAGCTTGGACCGCCAGGTCACAGGGCCCGCCAGAGGTGGCGGCAGCTCCGTGGCCAGTGGCCCTGACCTGTCTACTTGCTAATGATGCCGAATGACCCTTGCAGGGGGAGCCTGAGGCCAAGGTGGGCTTTGAAGAAAGGTTAAATTACCAGAAAGATCTGCTGGGTTTGTCCCACTAAACGGGACGGACACTGCACATCCGTCGGCTGAGGGAGGCCCCACCCCCCTGGGCACACTGTAACAGGCCCGTACAAAAGAACGACTCGGAAAGGAAGCCGAGTCCCAGGAACCACAGGAGGGGCTGCTGCCAGGCAGGGCTGCCCAGGCCAGGGCTGAGGACACCTCCGCAGCTGCTATGGGAACACTCGCCGTGGCTGGCCGGGTACCAGGAGCCCAGACAGCAGAGCTGAGCGGGGGAGGGGAAGGACACGCTGCCAGGCTGGCGCGGCCAGGCGCGTCCCGGGAGAGCCGCGCCGCTTCTGGCTCCGGACCGCCCCGCCCCCACCCTGCCCGCTCGCTGTGGCTCTGGCCGAGTCAGTTGGTATGAAACGCCCAAGAGGCATGGCTGAGGGAAGCCGGAGCCGTGCCAGTGGTGAGGAGGGTGGTCCTTGGCCTGTTCCTGGAGCCCCACTGGAGCAAGGTCCCCACAGAGTGGCGCGGGCAGAGATGGGGGTCGCCCACAGACCCCGCTGGGCTGAGGACCAATGATTCCTGCCACCCCTGCGCGGCCCTGGGGCTCACCATGGCCAGGTTGACCCAGGCGGTGGCAAGCTGGGTGAGGGTGGCATCCTCGTCCTGGTCCTGCATCCTCTTCAGCTCCTTCCTGGGGGCAGGGGAGAGGACGGGAGGGCGCTGAGTGGCCAAGGCGCTGGCCCTGCACTCTCCACCTCGTTCCTCGCACGGAACCTCAGCAACGTCCCACTACACACTCCCCTGCACGCTCGTAGCGCTTGGGCCGCGTGTGCCTGCCCTACCCACTGCCCCCGAGGGCACCCAGCACCAGGTGGGGGCTCAGGAGGGAATCGACTGAACTGAGAGGCAGTGACGAAGGCACAGTGTGAACAAGTCCTGGGCAAGGGCCTTGGATCTACAGCGAGCAGAGTCCTGAACAGCCACCCACAGCCTCCAACCCAGTGACGCCACCTCCAGGCTCTGTTCTGAGAGATGACCCCAGCCAGGGAATGCACAGTGACGTGCTGACAGGCACAGCCTCCTCCGTTCCCACCTCACAGAGGGACACTGAGGCACTGACAGCAACGCCTCTCGTCTCCCATGACACACCGCAGAGAAAGGTGGAGTGAAGGGCAGCCAGCGACCTCATGGAACGCAATGGGGAGGAACCATGGAGCAGCAGGGGCTCGGGGGCACGTGGGGTCCCGACATGGCTGGACCGGCCTGCCCAGGCGGAGCGCGCGGGGAAGGGCTCACCGGGCGAGGTCCAGGCGGTCCAGCTTCAGCAGAATCTGCACCGTCATGGCCGTGCTGCAGGACAGGGCGGGCGGGCGCTCAGCCGGTGGCTGCAGACACACCAAAGGGCCCCCTCCCCGAACAGGGGCTCGCTCTGTGGGTCTGGAACGTTCCTGATTTCTCTAAGAGAGTTCGGCCCCCTAGCCCTGCCCTGCATGGGCGGCACCCTCACTCCCACATTTTGCCGCTGAGCCTGCTCAGGCCCGGGGGCTCTTGCGAGTCCCCAGGGTGCACGCTCCAGGCTCCCGGCCTGCTCACTGCCCACCCCGAGGAGGAGCCATAACTGCTCCAGTCTGCAGAGACCCAATCCTGGACTCGTCAACAGCTCAGGAACACGGTCCCGCAGAGAAGGAGCATACGGTCGCGCCTGCCTCTGCTACAGGGCCCTGGGGGCCACCCGCTCTCTCAGTTCCCCTCGTCCCCAGGCAGCTGTGACCACCAATCACTCATGGGGCCACTTGCTGCTGTTTTCCCGCCAGGAACAGAAGCCAGCACCGAGACCAGCGCTGAGTGCTAACTCGCTCGCCACGCGCCGTTCCTGCTTCCAGGCCCCTGCAGGTCCCTTTGTGGATGGAGGTGGGATGTGAAGGAACACACAATGACCATGTGACGGCCAAGTGACAACTCATGGAGGAAGGCAGGCACTACAGGGACAGCTCAGGGGGAAGGGCGGGCATGCGGTCTGTGACCAGCACCCTGGACACAGCACGGGCCCAGGGTCCCATGCTGGGTGGAGGGTGGCACTGACCACACCGCAGTGGGCTCCAGCACCCCGACCGCAGACAGCCCTGAAGTCGGGCTGGCCTGAGGGGCCCAAGAAGGCCTGAGAGACCAGGCCCAGGGCCTCAGAACAGAAGGTGGCAGGGCGAACAGAAACCATGAGCAGAGACAAAGGCGCTTTCTGCTCTGCCCTCGGGAACAGAAGGTTTGCAGCCCTGGGCGCTGTGGGAGCTGGAGCGTGGACAGGAGGCCTGGGCCTCGTTTCAGGGCTGCCTCATTCACTGCTGCCATGACAGCGGCCAGCAAGGCTGTGTGCAGCCTGGAGGTGGGGGGGCCACTCACCACTCCAGGCTGTCCCCCTGGTGCAGGGCGCGCAGGGCAGCGTCCGGGTTCTGGTCGTGGAGATAGACCGAGGCAGCCATGAGCAGGAAGGTGGTATTGGTTACGTCCACGCTCTTGCTCATCTCCCGGTCCAGCTCGGCCACAATGGCGTCCCTGCAAGACACAGATGCTCGGCGGCCACACCTGGGGCCAGGAGGTGGCCAAGTCCCACGTGACCTCTAAGAGAAGGTGAGCCAGGCCCCAGGGCGCACAGCAGCACCCGACGCTCACCTTCCCAGGAGGTACTTCTTGCCCTATACAGATGGGGAAACTGAGGCCAGGAGAAGCGGGGCCAGCTGCTCCAGGCCTGGAGGGAAGAATACGCTGCGGGAGAGGCCGTGCCCAGCTCTGTCCAGGAAGCATAATGAATGACCGCCAGGGTCTCAAGGTCCCTCAGCACTCAGGGGCTGCGGTGTCCACGGCACCCTGGGCTCAGTGGGAACGTGATGGCATGGCAAGTGCCCCCAAGGGACATGAGAGGCACCGTGAGCATCACCCACCTTCGCCAGGAGGCTGGTGGTCCTGGCAGGGACGCCCGATAATCAGTCAGTCCTGTGGGCCTCAAGGCCCAGTCTTGGAGTGGGACCTCAGCCTGGGTGCTGAGGGTGGCTATGCGGGCAGACAGGAGCCCCCAGATGACGGCCAACTGGGAGCACTTGGGCACCCCCACTGCCAGGGCAGCCACATTTGGTTCCTGAGAGCCCAGCGTGTCGGCTGCACCGCCAGGTGGACAACGTGCCAGGGGCCACGCCTGGGCTCGAGTCCCAGCAAGGCTGGGGACCAGCTAGGCGCTACCCACCCCCTCGCCCCCGACCCTGGCCGCAGGTCGCCCGAGCTTCCGTCTCCCTAACTGGAAAACAGCCAAACCCCTACTTCCCAGGGCTGCTGAGCAGCTGACAAGAGAAGGCAGGCAAAGGAGTCACTGTCAGACCAAAGCCACCGCTCCTCTGAGTCCGCACGAGTCTCTGGGACCCCGCAAGAGTCCACATGGGTCCGTGGAGGACTGTTTACCAGGCACCTGTGTCTGAGGGCCCCCCGAGGGTGGGGCACATCTGCCACTATCTAGGCTCCACCGAGAACTGGCTGCACCGCCAGGCCCTGATAGACAAGAGACTTCAAGTCTGAGCCTGTGCCACATCCCACCCAGGTGGCTTAAGACAGCAGGGATTTATTCCCTCTCGGCTCAGGAGACCAAGCTGGCGGCAGGGCTGGTTCCCTCTGGGGGCTCTGAAGGAGGATCCTCCCGGGCCCCTCTCCTAGGGAGTGGCCGCTGGTGACCCGGGGCAACCCGTGGCTTGAGGGGTATCCCCCCGCTCTCTGGCTCCTTTTTCACATGGGCTTCCTCTGTCTCCTTCTGTCTCTTATGAGGACACCAGTTGTTCGTTTCAGGGCCACCCTAAATCCAGGGTGACCTCATCTGGAGATCCTTATCTTACTTTCATCGCAAAAACCCTTTTTCCAAGTAACATTCGCAATACCTGGGACAGGACAGGGATGTATATTTCTGGTGCCACCGATCACCCCACTGAACCATCTTTGCACATGAGTCAATTCCCAGGAGTCTCTGCCTCCTCAGGTGAAGGGAGACGGTGCTGGGGGTGCTGCCTCCATGGGACAAGGAGGGGGCAGGACAACAGCAGAGTGTCACCCCAACTCTCATTAGCAGAAAGGGACTCCTGGGTCTCCACAACCCGGCCCCCTCTCCCCCTGTGGCTGCCACCCATGGGCGTTTGACCAACACTGGTCCGTGGCTCAGAGACAGGACTTGGCACAGCCTCACCTGCCCCCCACCTGGACTCCAGAGCAGATAATCCACAGGTGGCACGGCCACCTCTCTGGGCAGACCCGGAGCTGGCTGGGAGGGGCCTGCCCGAGGGCCTGGGGTGAGCAGCGCTGGTCAGAAAACTGGAGAAGCCCCTGCTTTCGCCACAGCATGGGCTGTCCCGGGGGAGGGGGCTCTCTCAGGGCACCCGCTGCTGCACAGTCATTGACATTTGCAGTAGGAGGTTCAGAGCGCACCCCCTGGTCCCCAAGGTATCTGTACACACATCCTTGTCTCCCTGACCCTCCCCTTTGAAGCAGGGTCCATCTCTGCCCCTCTGCTGTGCAGGTGAGGGAAACTGAGGCACGGAGAGGTGAGGGGACAGGGAAGAGGAACACCCCATCTGAAGGACATCAGGGGATGGGCACTGTGCCCTCCACATGCCCAGGGTCAAGACAAATAGGCCTTGGAGAAGACCCTGCGCCCAGGCTGGCCTGCCCTTCCCGCGCGGGCCTCACCTCCGGCTCTCGTGGGCGAGGTACTCGGCGAACATGCACACGGCCTGGAGCTCGGGGGCCGAGGAGGGCTTGATCTCATCCAGCACCACCCCGTACTTCCTCTGCAGTGGGGACAAACAGGGGTCAGCTGCGCCAGCCCTGCCTGAAGGATTTCTATGCCCTTGGTCTGGCTGTCAGCATAACCTTGGCAGAGCCCCCAGACAGGAGGCCCTTGCTCCGCCAGGGACCCATCTGCCCACCAGGGGCCACCAATGCAGTGCACTGAGGAAGCTAGCATGCGTGACCTGTCACAGGCAGCAGGTGTGCCCCCACCTGTCAGGTCACGCTGCCCAGTGCTCACGCTGGAGACCCTGGCAGGTTACTACCCCTCCCCTCCGCAGTCGTCTGCCTCTGGCGGTAAGATGACAGCGGGGATGGGCGAGCCACCTGGGGGAGGGCAACAGCTCGGGGGGCAGGGGTCAGGCACGTGCTCCTACAAAGCAGAACGTGCCCCTGCCCAGCCCGCCCCATCCACAGGCCCTCTTGCTGACACCAGACTGATGCCTGTGGTCCCTTCCGGACCCAGGGGCCTGGTCCTCGCTGTGTCCCTTCCTAGATCGCTGCCATTCTTTTGTTGTTGCATTTGCGTGTTAACCTTCAAGAAACACGTCCGTACGGGTGCACGCGGTACACATATGCACGGGTGCGTTTAACCGCCCTGAAGACCTGCCAGGGCATGCCGGCTGCACACACCATCTGGGGCTGGGCTCGCCCCTCGAGGTTCAGGCACGGGGGCAGGCCCGTCAGGCTCCAGAATGCTCCGCAGGGGAAAGATGCTCACAGACCCAGGAAACTGCCTGATGCTAATGACAGCGCAGCAATGTTGGAGCGTCACCAAATGTCCCACACTGACATAAGACGTTAATAACGAGAGGAACTGTGTGGGTGCGAGGGGTGTAGGGAACTCTATGTGCTATCTGCTCAATTACTCTGCAAACCTAAAACTGTGCTAAAGAAATAAAATCGATTAATTTTTTTAAAAATCAAGAAACCCCAAAACAGGCCCCCGGCCTGGGAGCCCAGGGCCTCGGTGACACAGCCACCTACCTGCGGCAGCCACACTGCCTGCCTGTGGTCACTGGACCCTGCAGGCCTGGATCCCCTCTGCGGCCCCGCCCCAGCACTCTGTTCGCTACTCCCCTGTCCTGAGTTCACGCTGCCCCTGGTCACGGGCCGGCACTCACCTGTGCAAGGTATGCTCTGTACAGGAAGACGTCCCTTTCTACGTCTCTCTCTGCGCTCGACAGCTGTGGGAACAGAGGCGGGTCAAGAGGCGGGCCAAGGCACAGCAAGCCCGCACAGGGCCCCCGACGGGCCCTCCACTGCACATGACTTCCAGTAGCGTGGGAGTGGCCACTGCTGGGGGCGCCCTGCATGGAAGGCACCTGATCTCCCGCCCCAGCGCCACCCTGGGAAGGAGACTCGACCAACCCTCCTGTTTGACCCAAAGCGCAGTGGCCGCTCCAGCCACACGGTGAGGAGCCGGGGTGGCGCCGGCGCCCCCGACTGCGGGACGCACGGGCACGCGGGGCTTGTTCCCGTTCTGCTCGTGCTTCAGTACACTCTGAGCTCGGTGTGGCTGCCCCAGGGCAGTGACAACTGTACCCAGCGAGGCCAGGGGAAACCCAGGGACTGCCCCGTACTTGGGCCATAACCCCTTGGCCCAGCCGCTGCAGAGAACCAAGGAGCAGAAGGGAGGTGACCTTCCACAACACTCGGTTTAGGGCTGTGAGGATGCTGCCCCAAGTCCAAGCCAGGCAGGGAGGCTGGGGGCCCTTCCTCGGGAGAACAGCTTTGAATGCTGCCCCAGGGTGCTGCCTGACTTCCAGGTGGGCACAGTGTAGCTTAGCCCGTGGCTCAGGACCTTGGCACAGGCCACCTGGGGCTGGGAGGGTCAAGTGCATGTGGAAAGCGGGCCCGGCCACCTCAGGGTCACCACCCGAACAGCCTCCAAGCTGAGGGGCCGGGGAAAGCAAACGGTCAGATGGCCCACCAGCTCCCAAGTGACGGGGACAAAGGATCCAGTGCCCTATAGCTGGGAGTGCACCAGGAATGCCATCCCCCAAGGCTGAGAACCACAGATTCCAAGCCACTAGGCCCTCCTCCTTCTCCCCAGCCTGGGGCAGGGGTGTGGGTGGCAAACATGTTCTCACCCCAGGCCATGGGAGACCTGGCCCCAGCTCAGACCAGTGTCACCAAGGGGCCCTGGTAGGAGGCTGGGCAGCTGGCCATGATTTGGAACATGGTGCCTTCTAAATAAGCAACTCTCAAGTGACCCTAGAAAGTGGACATCAGCAAGGAGGGCCAGCCTGGGGCAACATGCTGCCACCCTCGGTTAAAAGAGACAAACACCAGCTCTCGGTATCTTTTTTTTGTTTTTGGAGACAGGGTCTCGCTCTGTCGGCCAGGCTGGCTGAAGGGCAGTGGCACAGTCATAGCTCACTGCAGCCTCACACTCCTGGGCTCAGACGGTCCTCCTGCCTCAGCCTCCCGAGTACCTGGGACTACAGGAGCATGCCACCATGCCCGGCTAACTTTTGTGCTTTTTGTAGAAATGGGGTCGCACTTTTCCAGATATGAGATCATATCATCAGCAAAGAGCAGTAGTTTGACCGCCTCTTTCCCTGTCTGGGGGTCTCACTCTTGCTCAGGCTGGTGTTGAACTCTGGACCTCAAGTGCTCCTCCCACCTCGGCCTCCCAGAGTGTTGGGATTACAGGCGTGAGCCACCATGCCTGCCCACGGGTCTTGGTGAGGATACAGTGGGGTGCCATAGGGGTACCAGGGTGGCCTTGGCTGGCCTGTCCATAAGACGCACAGAGCCACTGGCCCTGCAGGGCTGCCAAGGTGTCCGCAAGACCCTGGGTGCAGAAGCACAGGGGCCGCTCAGTCGACCCAAGACAGCAGAGCGCCAGGAAGCGTAACAGGACAGAAGTACAGAGCAGGGACCCCAACATGAGGCTCTGGAATGATCCCACCATAACAGGAAGTGACGCATGTCTCCCCAGGGCAGGACAGGCTCTGGTCTTCAACCCCAAGGGCTCATTATAATTCCCTGGGAACTGAGAAATTAGCCAAGCCAGGAGGGCCATGTCCGCCAAGGTTGCCTGACCCCAGGGTGGCCCCAGCACTGCCCCCAGGCAGCTTAGAGGTGTGGCCAGGGCTGCAGACTCTGGATACTGACTGCGAAGGCCAGTGGTGGGGTGGGGGACTCTGCAGCCAGAAACCTTGGGGGTGGTGTCCCCTCCCTCTACTGTCCATGTGGCCATTCAAGTCACCTGACCATACTCCACCTGAGCAACTCAAGGCTTTGCTTCCTGCTTTAACCCCAAGACCTGGGCGGTGCCTGCCATCTTGTGGGCACTTGACAAATGTCCGACAAAAGGGGAAATGTCATGACGGTGCTACCATCGATAAAGGACAATGAATGACACTACAGGTGGGCCTGAGTTGCTGGGGCTGTGGTAATGAACTACCACGGCCTGGATGGCTTGAAACAGACATTTATGCTCTCGCAGTTCTGGAGGCCAGAGGTCCAAAATCAAGGCGTCAGCAGGGTCATGCCCCTCCAAAGGCTCTAGGAGGATCCTGCCTTCCTCTCCCAGCGTCTGGCGGCTCTGATGTCCCTTGGCTTGTGGACACATCCCTCCGATCTCTGCCTCTGTCTGTGTCTCAAATCTCCCTTTGGATTTAGGGCCCATCCTAAACCCCAGGTGATCTCATCTAGAGACCCGTCCCTTAATTACATTCACAGAGACCCTTTTTCCAGATAAGCCACATTCACGGGTTGCAGGTAGACACATGTTTTGGGGCCCCGTGGGATTCAGGTGGCCCATGGACCAGAATTAAATCACATCGAATGGCTCGGCAGGGACAGTAGCCTCCTCCTTCTGGATGCACCAGGGAGAACATCTTAGCTTAATGCCAGCGCGTTCTTGTACCACACCCCTCCAGCTCAGCCAGAGCGAGACCGCTAGTCTGGTACCCGTGACTTTATTTTTGGTCGCTATCTACGTAAAGCAGGTCACACTGGTTCTCCCTTTCAGCAGCAATATGAAGCCTTGGTGTCACGACACCAGAATAGTCGAACAGCACGTTGCTACGACATAAGCAGAACAGACTCAAGGCAGAAGCCAAATGGCTGCGTGCAAGCCTGATGTCGAATCTCACTATCTCGTGACCCTAATGAGATAAGCGTAATCATTCCCATTTGACAGAAGGATAAACTGAGGCTCAAAGAGGCGCAGTGACACACGGCTGGAATCCTGGTCTAGGTATCTATCAGTCTTGTATCAGTCTACAGTACCCCAGCAAGGGGGTAATACGATTGTGGTGGTGAGCTGAATAAGGGACCCCCACAAGAGATGTCTGTGCCATCATCCCTGGAACCTATGAATAGTTTAAATTCCATGTCAAACGGGAGTTTACAGATATGATTAAAGCAATGGACCCTAAGATGTGGAAATTATGCTCGGGCATCCAGGTGGGCCCGGTCTAACCACACAAGCCCTTAACAGCAGGGAGTGGGCAGAGGGGATGGAGCAGGGGAAATCTGAGAGATTCCAGGTGGGAGAAGGATTTGACACCCCGAAGCTGGCTCTAAGATCGAGGCCCAAGCACAAGGTTTAGGGTTGGAGACAAGCTTCTAGGAGCTAAGGGTGGTCCTCGGCCAATAGGCAGCAACCTGAATGAGCTGGGAAGTAGATTCTTCCCCGGAATCTTCAGAAAGGACACAGCCTAACCAACACCTTGATTTTAGCCCTGTGAGAGCCATGTTAGCTTTTGACATATAGAAATTATTAGATGACAAATGTGTTGTCCCAGCCCAGTACCATGGCTCATGCCTGTAGTCCCTGCAACTCTGGAAGCTGAGGTGGGAGGACAACTTGAGACCAGGAGTTCAAGACCAGCCTGGACAACATAGTGAGATCCCATCTCTCAAAAAATTAAAAAAATGTCTTAAGCAGTTGTTTGTGGTAATTCGTCACAGCAACAAAATCAATACAATTGTACAAATGTTACTTCAACAAATCCCAAGAGCCTCCTGAAGTCTGTTTCGTGTTTTATCCCTGCTATATGGACAATGCTTGGTGCTCCAATGGCCACTTGCACCTTCGGAATAAAATCCAAACCCGTCCCATGGTCCCCAAGGCCCTGCACTCTTTTCTGTCCTCCCCCTCTCTCACCCCACTTCCATCTGCCACACTGGCTTGACTACCCCAAGCTCACACCTGCCTGAGCACCTTAGCAGCAATTTACCAAGTGAGATCTTTCTGAAGGTTCAGCCTCAAGATCAAATGCACCGTCAGAGAGGCCTGGCTTGATCTGGCCACTCCCGTGTAAAGCAAGGCCCACGGTTATTCTCAGACTTGGCTCTTTTTATCTCCCTACCCCCAAAGCGCCCTCCTCTAGCTGTAACCACACATTCACTTGCTTACTGTTGTCAGAATGCTAGACTGTGAAGGCAGGCAAAGACCCTGCCACGTCTGCTGCTCTTAAACGTTCTCCAACAGCTCGCCCTCAAAGTGACAGTCACACCCATATCCCTCCCTAAACATCCTTCAAGAAACAGCCCCAGTGTTATAGCTCTTTTAGAATTTGCCTAGCGGGTTTTCCGGTTCTCACCGGAAGACCTCCGCTCCACATGCTATCAAAGTTTAATTAATTAAAAAATAATAATAATAAAGAGACAGTCCCTGCTGCCCTCTGTCCTGTCACCTGCTCCTCACAGCTTGGCTTTGCCATGATGGGCTACTTTCTGGTCCTTCAACAACCAAGCTAATTCCCACCACTCTCCATCGCACCGGTCTCTTGTCGCTTCCTGACTTCTTGTTCACGTACTTGTTTACTGTCTGCCTCTGTTGCTGGGCTGGGGTTTCCAAGAGAGCTGGGAATTTTGTCTATTTTGTCACTCTCTGAGCCCAGTCGAATGAATACAGGGTCTGGCCCATACAGGTGCTCAACGAGGAATGGATGAATGGGCGAGCTCTGGGGAAACAACCGGGGTAGTCGGGCAGGGTAACGCTTCTCTCTCCGAACCTTGGTGTTCTTACCGGTGAAGTGGAGATAAACATTAGTCCCTACCTCGCGGGAACTGAGTGTACGGCTCGACGAAAGAGAATTGTTACTCTAGTGGCATAAACATCTTCCTTACTCAAATGCCTTCCAGGGTGCAGTGAGAGCTAAGTGAGAAAACGTAAACTATTACTGCCTTGGGTTTTGTCATGGGACAATGATTAATTCCCACCGCACTATGAAGAAACGCGCGGAGAAAAAACTCCAAAAGGAGAAGACGGAAAGTTCTCAGAAGCAGAGCGCAGCTCGCGGCCACCAGGAAGCGTCCTCTGCCTCCGCCCCCAGCGTCCCCTCGCCCCTGAGCGCCCGCACCTTCACCCGCTGCGCCTCGTTGATGCACTGCTGGTAGCTGCCGATGTAAAAAGCGTTCTTCACGTCGAAGAGCTCATCCACTTCCCCGGAGCCGCCGGACGCCAGGCCGGGGACAGGAGGCGCCATGTCGCTACGGCCTCGCCCGCTCCTCTTCCTGAGAGACACGTCGGCCGGAAGCAGAGCGCCACTACCGGGCACGCTGGGAAATGTAGTTTACTCATTTCGAGTGGCAGGGAAAGAAGCCAAAGGGAGTCTCCTCAATGCGAGCAAGGGGGCGGGAGACACAAGTGCGTCTCGCAGGGCGTCTCGGGAATTGTAGTTTGATTTGATCCTGCGAGCCAATGGGATCCAGGGAAACATGATGAGGCTATGGTCCGGGCTGGGAATGGCCGAATGAGCTGGAGAAGGTGGGACCACATAGGAGGCCGATCCAATAAACGGGAAGGAGTTTTCGTGACGTAATCGGTGCGCGCCGGAAGCGCGATTCACACGGGCCCCACGGCTGGTGGCGTGGATGGCCGGCTTCGGTGAGCTCGGGTTGTCTTCATGGCTCGTGGAACAATGTCGGCAGCTGGGTTTGAAGCAGCCTACGCCCGTGCAGCTCGGCTGCATCCCCGCCATCCTGGAGGGTGAGTGTGGCCCGGCGGCTTTCCTAAGGCGTTATCGCTCCTCTCGCCCCCTTTCCCTACTGGTAGCCTTTGCCCACGCCGGTCCCACGGGACGAGGGGCGGCCTTGGGCGTTGCGGGGAGCCTGGGTTCCGGAGGCAGACTGGGCAGTGTTGGCGTTTGGGCTCCACAACTGACTCGTTGCGTGTAGGCACACAAGTGACGTAATCGCTGAAACTTTCATAGTCTCAGGACAGGGAGAGTTTGACGAATAACTTGTTCGATAGTGCCGTGAAGATTAGGCAGAGCTGGCACGACTATCTTCATTTTACAAATAGGAACTGAGGCTGTCAACACTGCTAGTATATCCAGGACTCCGTGGTCTTAGGACTGTTCTCCTCGCTCTTCTGGCTCAACCCAGTTTTGCTGTTAAAAAGATGCCCACAGGAAGCCTAGCATGTGACGAGTTGAGAGATCAAACAAACACAAATGAAGGAGTCAACAGGGCGCATAGGCTGCGTATTGGAGAAGGGAATTCAAAGTCGGATGCTCCAGGAGGGATCAGTATGAGGGTGGTAATCTGCAGACATCTCGGGTCAGATGGATATGGGTCCTAGTCCAGTCTGCTACTCACCGGCTGTGTGTCTTGAGAAAGTCTCTGAGACTTAGTTTCCCCTTTTGTTAAACGGAGACAATAATGGCTTCTCCCTTCTATGATTTGTTAGTTGCCCATGATGGAATGTGGCTGGTGTGCCTGCAATGGAAAAGATGTAGGCCAGGACTGGGCTCGCAATAGCTGCTCGTTAAACGTAGGCTATTGTAAACTATGTCCAGTGGAACAGCTGTCTACACAGAGTGTGTCGATGCTGTGTTGCTCTCCACCCAGGTCGGGACTGCTTAGGCTGTGCCAAGACAGGCAGCGGCAAGACAGCGGCATTTGTTCTTCCCATCTTGCAGAAGCTGTCTGAGGATCCCTATGGTATCTTCTGCCTTGTCCTGACACCCACTAGGTGAGCCTTCCAACGGGTCCCCTGGGTGTGCGTTAACCAGCTGTGTTCTCTTGGGCAAGTGCCTTTCCCTCTCTGAGATGCACTTGCCCCATGTGTGAAATGGGGACAGAAATTGTGGTCACCTCTTAGGGGGGCTACAGAATTAAGATAGTGTGTGTGACAATTTCTCAGCATAGGGCTTGACTTAGGGCAAGTGCTGGTCAAAAGGGAGCTGCCAGCAGACTTATAGTTCAAGAAATAGACATGTCCCCTCCTTGGACAGCCAAGCACAGCAGTTGACATAATAAGTCTCATAACGGCAGTAGGAGAGGTGGGCACAGCATTCCTTGATGGTGTGGCTTGCGGGTTGGGGGGCCGGGGAGTCGAGGAAGGCTTCATTCAGGGGGTGCCTTAAAGATGAAAAGGGCCTTGCAAAGGGAAAGGTATTCTAGGCAGAGGGAGCTGCTGGTGCACAGATTCAAAGACATGAGAGCAGCAAGAAGCGGAAAGGGTGCGGGGGGCCGGCATGTTAGAGACAGTTCGAGAAGGGCCTTAATTGCCAAGCAGAGGGTTAGAATTGATTCTGAGGGTGTGTGAGCAGAAGAGGGCGAGACAGGAGGCCAGGGAGAGGCATGAACAGAGCTCAGGGACAGAGGGTACAGAGCTGTACTCTGACCCAGCCTGGCCCCTTCACACCCACAGGGAGCTGGCCTACCAGATCGCAGAGCAGTTCCGGGTCCTGGGGAAGCCTCTGGGCCTGAAAGACTGCATCATCGTCGGCGGCATGGGTATGGGGCCGGGAGGGTGGGGGACCCTCTGGGTATAGGACCTCTGCAGCCTCAGACCACTTGCCCAGCCCTACCTCTCCCCCTCTGCCCCCAGACATGGTGGCCCAGGCTCTGGAGCTCTCCCGGAAACCACATGTGGTCATCGCCACACCAGGGCGCCTAGCCGATCACCTCCGCAGCTCCAACACCTTCAGCATAAAGAAGATCCGCTTCCTGGTAAGCCGGCCTGGCCCTGCCCTCTTGGACCTCATGAGCTGGGGTCAGGGCCTCTGGGCCCAGTGTCAGCCTGGGGTACCGTCTCATCCATTTGGGAAACGTGTGTCCCCTAGACCACCTGGTAAAGTGCCAGGAACAGTGACAAGGACTATTCAGGGACCAAAAACAGGAGAGTTCTGAGACTTGGGTGAGGAGACAGGGCTCCCAGACCTGGGGCCACAGACGGCACCCTCACCTCCACTCTCCCCTTCCCCTGCCCCCACGGCACTGCAGGTGATGGACGAGGCCGACCGGCTGTTGGAACAGGGCTGCACAGACTTCACCGCGGACCTGGAGGTCATCCTGGCAGCCGTGCCGGCCCACAGGCAGACACTGCTATTCAGCGCCACCCTAACCGACACGCTCAGGGAGCTGCAAGGCCTGGCCACCAACCAGCCCTTCTTCTGGGAGGCGCAGGCCCCGTGAGTCCACAGCCACTGACAGGGCAGGCCAGCGTGGGGGGTCACACCCAGGTGGGGTGAGGGGGCAGCTCCATCCCTCAGAGGCCGGAACTAAGGCTCGGTGTCCCCAGGGTGAGCACGGTCGAGCAGTTGGACCAGCGCTACCTGCTGGTGCCTGAGAAAGTCAAGGATGCCTACCTGGTCCACCTGATACAGAAGTTCCAGGACAAGCACGAGGACTGGTCCATCATCATCTTCACTAACACGTGCAAGTGAGCGCAGTGGGCGGGGCCCTCCTCTCCCCGCCCATAGGCCTTCGCAGCAGGACGTGGTCCAGTGTCACAGGTCTGGGACACACAGCCAGTCTCAGCACTCCCCAGCCTCTGCTCAGACCAGAGGTTATGGGGGCTTCATTCAAGGAGCCGGGGTCACCTCATCTGAAGGTACAGCTCTCTGGCTTCAGGGTTCCTCAGCCCCGCCCTTGATGGAAGGGCCAAGAAACCCCCACAAGCGGCTATTTCAGCAGCCTAGTCACTGTGCTCTGGGGGTGTCACTGAGCTTTCCTGGGCCTCCAGTCCCATCTCGTAGGAAGTTGTGACAATTAACTGAGGCCTGGTATGTGTCAGCAGCAACATAGAGACCCCCGGGGCAGCTTCCATCAGCTCCTCCTTTGAGCTATTTGGGGACGTCATCAAGAAGTTATAGGCTATTCCAGCATGAGCCAGGACAACAGAGCAGAAATCAAGACAATTCAAATGTATTGGCTCCCAGAAGAGAAAAGTTTGGCTGTGAGGTGGCTGTCAGGCACAGCAGGATCCAGCAGCTTACGTGATGGTACCAGAGTTCTCTCTGTGCCCATCTGTGAACTCTGTTTTCCTCTGCTGCCTCCTTGGGAGGCCCTGCCTTCCTGATGCTAGTAACTATCCCTAGTACCTCAGTTTCCAGCCCCCCAGCCCTACAAACCCAGCAGAAAGAAAGAGATTACCCAGTTCCAAAGTCAAAGGAGCAGTCCCAGGCCTAAGGAGGGGTCAGCAGAGAGGACATAAGGCAGGCAGGACCTCTGACACCCTGCATCCTGCCTTTCCTTTCTAAGCTGAGCAAGGCCACCCTGCTTGGTGTTTCGGGGCTGTGTGCAGGCAGGAATGCCTTCCCAGGACCCCAGAACTTGGAGGGGTTAACGGGTGCATCCTTCCCGCCAGGACCTGCCAGATCTTGTGTATGATGCTGCGCAAATTCAGCTTCCCTGCCGTGGCTCTGCACTCCATGATGAAACAGGTGAGGCACCCCCACACCCACCAGCCTCAGGGCCTTTGCACAGACTCGTCCCTCTGCCTTGAACCCTCTTCCTACTGCCTTCTTTCTCCTGGTCTCAAAAGGTCACTGCTCGGCGAGAGCCTCCCCGAATACATCTCATTCAACCACTGTTCAGTTGTCCTTATCTGGCCTTTTCACAGTCACCTCCTTCAGTGGACTGAGTCCTGTGAGGGCAAGGACTGTCCTGGCCTCTGCCCTCCCCCCACCCACTCGCATTTCTCTCCCTGACCTGGCACAGAAAGAACGCTTTGCCGCCCTGGCCAAATTCAAGTCCAGCATCTACCGGATCCTGATTGCAACAGACGTGGCTTCCCGGTGAGCGGCCCCTGGGTCTGGGCTCCACCCCCTGCCTGGGTCACTCCCCTACAGCAGTCTGGCGAGGCCCCAAGGCAGGGTCAGAGGGAAAGGCTGGCTTTGGGTATGGGTCAGGCAGCCCCAGCTTCTGAGGAGAGTGACCTTGGTGAGTCCTCGCCCCAGTTTCCCCACATGGCTGTTGGAGCTGATTGGCCTCTGCCTGCAGGGGCCTGGACATCCCCACAGTGCAGGTGGTCATCAACCACAACACCCCTGGGCTCCCCAAGATCTACATCCACCGAGTCGGCCGGACGGCCCGTGCAGGTGAGCGGGCTGGGCCGCCTCTGGGCACCTGTCCCTCCAACACGGCCAGACCCGAGGACCTAAGTTGTGAGCCGGTGGGATGTGGGTGGGATGTAGCCCACAGGCGAGAGCTACTAGGGGTAACGTTTGCAAGTGAGGGTAATCATCCTTTCAAACGCGAAGGCGAGGGGTGTTCTGCTCTCCCCACGTGACCCGGGTCATGCTGAGTGGCATGTGGCTGTCCTCTGGGAAGGTGGCACACACTGCCCCAGCCCAGCCCCCTTTTCCTATTAGAGTTCTCAGTCGGGGCCCAGCAGCGAGGAAGTGAAAAGTCCCGAGGATAAGAACCTGCCCCTCAGGATGTGATGGCCAAGTTTGGTCCCTCACTGTGTCCTTGGCCCAAGGGCCAACGAGACATTCTTTTATCTGATCCCCAGCCTTGCCCGGGAGAGGCATGGTGTCTGTGAGATTCTGTCACACCTGGCACCAGGAGAGACTTGGTTCCTGAGGGCAGACTGGGCCTGGCCATTCTTTCCTGACCCCGTGGCGTCGGGCAGGTCACATCTGTTCCCTGGGCCTCAAATGGTGGATAGCAATAATGATAACGCATCTAGGGGGCTGCTGTGAGGGTCGTGAACCTTGTCAGCTGTCAGCGCCATTCTAGCCCGAGTCAGTCACAGAAATGGGGAGCAGAGATCTGGGCTGAGGCCCGTGAGGACTAATTGCTGAGATAACTTAGCCCGGGCTCCCTGGCAGCCAAGCCAAAAAGGGAAATCAGCCAGTTACCAGCCTCTGTGTAAGGCCAGGCTGGCAGGAGAGCTGCCTCTTTCTAGCATCCTACGGCTCCTCTGGGACAGACAGATAACTGTGGTGCATCCCCACAGGGCGGCAAGGACAAGCCATCACGCTGGTGACACAGTATGACATTCACCTGGTGCATGCCATCGAGGAGCAGATCAGTGAGTGAGGCAGGGTGGGTAGAGAGCATAGGTGGGCGCCTCTGGGTTGGACAGCTGTTTACCCCCATGAAAAGTTCCTTTGCCCAGTTCTTGAAACAGAAACTCCCCACAGTGGCCAACAGCAGCTGAAAGGCACCTCAGACAGGAGGGGACTTTGGGTTTTCAGACTGAGGTGTGTGGACAGTCCTTGAGGCCATCCACTGTGACATCAAAGGCCCCAGTGACAGAACCTAGGCCTGGGCCTGTTAAAACCCCTTTCAAGTGGTTTAATGTGTAGCCAAGACAGAGAACCATGATTGGGGCGTGTCCAATCACGGCACAGACTGTCCTAAAATTCAGAACCATTTCGACTTTAAAAGACATTGTTTCCAAGCAAAGGAGAGATAGCAGTCCGCTCCTTCCTAAGGCCTGACATCCCTGGTCTTGCCCACCCAACTCTTAACTGATACGACCCCATGTGAACTTGCATGCCGCACTGCACAGGGAGCTCACTACATGGCCGAACTCCCTCCCTGTTCTGTTTCCTCCCCACCCCTGCCTGGGGCTCGGCTGCCCCCGCAGAGAAGAAGCTGGAGGAATTCTCGGTGGAGGAGGCCCAGGTGCTGCAGATCCTCACGCAGGTCAACGTGGTTCGGAGAGAGTGTGAGATTGTGAGTGTCAGAGGCGGGGCCTGGGGTGCTTCCTTCAAGACGGGGATCCCTTGACCAGCCTCTTCCTGCCCCCCCACCGCCCCCAGAAACTGGAGGCGGCCCACTTTGACGAGAAGAAAGAAATCAACAAGCGGAAGCAGCTGATCCTGGAGGGGAAGGTGAGGGCCGAGCGGGCGGGGGTGGGGAGGGGGGCTGCAGGCGGGGAAGGCACCCAGCTCAGCGACCTCGTTCCCTTGCCAGGACCCCGACCTGGAGGCCAAGCGCAAGGCCGAGCTGGCCAAGATCAAGCAGAAGCACCGGCGCTTCAGGGAGAAGGTGGAACAGACGCTGCGGCGGCAGAAGGCAGCAGGGCGGGCTGCCCGGGGCCTGCCCAGAGCCCAGCCTGAGCCCCACACGGCCCCCGCCTCCCCAGTTTGAGGGACCTCTCCCGGCGTCTGCCCAGTCCCCCTCAGCAGACCCTGTGGGCAACGAGCCCCTCGTCCCCGTGCCCCCCCTGTCCCCTTCTTGGAGCCTTGGCCGAGAGGCCGCAGAGGAGGAAGGAGCGCAGCGGCCAGGAGGCTGGACCGAACTCCATGTAGTCAGCCCGGGCCGGGGGCACCCCCAGAGGTGCCGTGTGCGGCAGGCGCTCAATAAATGGGTCTTTTTGACTTGCTCAGTGTGAGTCTCCAAGAATGACAGGGGTGAGGGTGGGAGAGGACGGTGCGGCCGCCTGTGCCTCTCCGGTCCCCCAGGACACCACGTCCACGTCCTGCAGGCAGCCCCTAGGCTGTGCAGAGAGACCACCAGCCTGAGCTCCAGGCCGTGCCATGGGCCCTGCGGCGGGGAAGCCCCTTCTCTGGGCTTCTCAGGTCCTGCAACTGCACCGCTCTCCAAAGGCGCCACGAGGTTTCAGTGCGGTCACCCTCGTGCCTAGTGAATACAGCTATGTTCTGAGCACGTCCCCACCGGGCCACATCTGGGGGTTGTGACCAGAGTGAGGGGGAGCTTCTCCAGGGCCACCTGAGTCCAAACCTGGCCAGACAATGCGGGCTAGGCCGAAGGGGGCGGGCAGAGCCAGGCTCCCGGCTGCCTGCTAGGCACACGCCTCGGGCTGTGAGCCTCACTCCGCACCTGCAGGTGGCTCACAGTTGCCGTGTGGACGTGGGGTCGGCCCAGGTGCACCCCAGGGGAGGCGTGTAAAGAGGCTGGTGACAGATGTTAGGTGCCCACACACCACACATACACAGCCACGCTTAGAAATGTAATCTGGGCATCGGTACACACCCCAGGGATCTAGAAATTCTACACAATGGAAAGCTCAAAAACAGCCCCCAGCTGTGAACGGCCAGGGCCGGCTGGGGAGGTGTGGCCAGGCCTGCCCCGGGCTGAGTGGGGACCCCCAGTCCCTGCTAGGGCGAATGCACCCGCCTGCCGCCCCGCAGCTTGGCCCACGCGGTGGGCCGGAGTCGTTCCTGTACAAGCAGCCGAGGGCCCCGCTCCCACTCAGACCCGGCAGCCAGGATCAGGGCGCGGCCTCAGCCAGGCGGGCCAGGCCCTCGCGCAGCTCGCTAAGCTCGAACAGCCGCACGTCCAGCAGCTGCGCCGCCCGGCCCACCTCGGCCCGCGCCCGCTCCCGCTCCGCCCGCGCCTCCTCCAGGCTGCGCTCCGTCACCCGCAGCTGATGTTCCAGCTCCGCATTGCGGGTCTCCAGGTCCTGCAGGGAGAGAGTGGGCAGGGTTGGGGACCCCAACAAGTCTCAAGAGTCACCAGCCTTGCCTGAGGCATCCAGCATCTGACGGCCATCCCCACGGCCCCTGCTCTGGCCCAAGCCCCCTCTGCCTCCCGCCTGCTCCCCGCACCTCCGCTCTGCTCACAACTCCCTGTTCCCCTGGCCATTTGGGCCATTTTGAACACCACAGAAGAGATCATGTCCTTCCTCTACTCAAACCCGTCCTGTGGCTGCCATCACACTGGGACTAAAACACACACCAGCCTCACTGGCCTCCTTGTAGTTCCCTGGACACCCAAGTTTCTTCCCACCCCAGGGCCTTTGCATGTGCTGTGCCCTCTATTCTACACACTTCCCCAACTTGTCTCTCCCAGGGACCCTTTTAGGGGATTCAGATCCTTGAACATCTCTACTTATTGGGCTCCCAGGAAGTGCTCACTGAACATTTCTTGGATAAAGGCTTCGGCCAAAGCCAAGCCAGCCGGACCTGGATTCAAATGCAGGAGGCTCTGTGACCTGGGGCAGAGGACATGTGAGGATGTGACAGGGTCAAGCATCGGAATTCAGCAGGAACTCAAAAGTTGCTCGTTGAACTCACGGACGGATGTGAAACTACTACTAACCATGGGTTACGAAGCATCTGCCGGGCCTGGTCTTCCCAACAATCTAGTTAGGTAGACACCGTTCTGACTCCGGGTACAGGCAAGGAGACTGAGTCTCGGGGAGGCACGGAGCTGCCCAGGACCCACCAGGAGGGCAGATCTCAGGTCTGCCCTAGTCCACCCCCATCACCCCACCTCCTGGTGCGCACACACCTGCACCTTCTGCTGCGTCTCCTCGCGCTCGGTGGTGTCCGGGGCCTCTCGGGGCCCGCCCGTCTGCGTCTTCAGGGTCTGGATCTCCTACAGGAGGAGGGGTCCCAGGGTCTGTCCGGGGTCCTGGCTCCCCCGTGGGAGGTGAGGGAAGGCCAGGCCCAGGCCCACGCTCGGTGCTCACCTGGTCCCTGGTCTGCACGAGTGCCTCCAGCTGCTCCAGCGACTGACCCGGCACTTCCTTCTCGCTGACCTGGGGAGCCTCCACAGCCGCCTGGGCCTCCAGTTCAGCCACCTGTGCAGACAGGAGTCTCAGCCCCTGATGCTCCAGCCAGGACCCCTGGGGAATCTGCCTCCTGCTGGACTTCAGGGAAGCTGGCATTGTCTCAGACCCATTTTATAGAGCAAGAAACTGAGGCTTGGGGAAGTGAACTGCTGAGGCCACACGGCCAGTCCACAAACCCAAGGCAGATGGGACAGGTGGAGACGCGTTACACAGTTGCTGGGGTCTCTGGGAGGGGTTTCGGGGAGGGGTCTCTGGGAGGGAGGGGTCTCTGCCTCACCCGCTGCCGCAGCCGCTCAGCCTCCGCACGCTGGGCCTCCAGCTGCTGCCTCCACTGGGCGGCAGCGGCGTTGGCCTCTCGCAGCGCGCCCGCCAACTTGTTGTTGCTGTCCTGCAGCGCGAAGAACTCGGCCTCCCACTGTACCTCGCCCACCGAGCTGCAGGGACGCGAGGGTCAACAAGGGGCGACCCTGAGCCGGGGGCGCGGGGTCCCAAGCGATGCTAGATTAGGGGGGCGGGGCGACGCTGGGCTGGGGGCGGGGCCGGGTGGGGTGGCTCTGGACTGGGGGCGGGGTCAGGGCGACACTGGGGCGGGCTAGGGGCGGGGCCAAGGTAGCGCCGAGCTAGGGTATGGGGCGGTCCCGGGGGGCGTGGTCTTGTCCGGACCGGGTCCAAGTAGGCACGTGGAGTCCGCCCAGTGAGACACTGTCCCAGTGGGGAACGGGGGAGGTGCCAGCCGATGGGGACACGGTCAGAATGGGGTTGGGGTGGGGAGGCGCCCCTGGATTTATCACCGGCCTGGACCGGCATAGACGGGGCGGGGTTAGCCGCGAGGAGCGGCGGAGAAAGGGACGGAGTCATCCTCGGAGGCGTGGCCAACGCGGGGGCGCGTTGGGCTCAGGACCCGGCAGGACCCGGGCTGGCGGCCTCCTGCCCTTCCCCAGGTCCTGGGTCCAAAGCCGGATCCCGCCGTCGGCCGCACTCCCCGGAGTTCTGAGAAGCCCCCGCCTCGCCACCCCCAACGCCCTGCCAGGCCCCTCACCCCTCGGACAGCATCTTCTTGAGCCGCTCTCGCTCCGTGGGGCCGGGGGCGTCCGCGCTCTGGCTGCGGAACAGCTTCTCCTCGCCGGGGCCATTGGCACTGACAAGGGGGGTTGGGGGCACCTGTGGGTGGGGACAAGGATGGACTCTTGATAAGCGGTGGCTTCAGTCAAGAAGAGGTTAGAAGGTCATGGTTGGGGTGCCACTGGAGTCGTGACTGAGGTCAGGGGGTCTGAACTGACCTATGGCCCCAGCGGGTCCTGCCCAGCACAGGATCCAAGCGCACCCCTCACCACCTCACCCACCCTCCATGGCTCCCCAGGGCCCCTGGGCTGGGAGTCCCACGCCCCACCCCCACCTTGCCTGCCTGGGCTTTCACTAACCCCCCAGGAGCAAACCCGCTTAAACCCGCCTAAACCCACTTAAACCCGTCTAAACCCGTCTAAACCAGGGTGAGGAAACACTCAGAAAGCTCCCCCTTGCTTCCTCATAGCAAAGCTCTTCCCTGAGGCCAATCTTCAAGATCACATTTATGGCGCCAGCAGGAAGGGCCCTGAGGGTAGAGGCCGCCTGATTTTTCATCTCTGTAACCACTGTGCCCAACCTTGGGCCTGGCACACAGCAGGTGCTCAATAAATGATGCAGAATTAATTAATGTGGGAAAACACCCAGGGGCGGTTCATGGCTCTGCTCTGTGCTCAGTCGTTTCAACCTCTAGTCTTCAATGCTGCTGTCTGAGCTGGTTTTGTCATGGGCACCTACTGGGTGTCCTCCCTGACCCTAGGCTAGGCCCAGCCCCCCATGACATGTTCCCATACCCCTCCTCTGTGGTCACCACCATGGGTCTAACTTTATGTCATCTGGGAGCATTTGATCTTGGGTACCAGCATGGCGCCCAGATCCCCCAATACGGGTGGGCATGGGAGGGACAAGGAATGCCCACCTGGTGGGAGGCAAGCCCCAGGGCTGGACTGGTGAGCTCCCCACCATCCTGAGATTTCTCCCGTGCCAGCCTCGCTGCTTCCTTCACTTCCTGGAACTTCTCGGCAAACTGGAGAGCCGAGGGAGGGAAGGAGAAGAAACAGACAGTCAACAAACCCCCAGGTCACCCCCATCCAGAGACAGCCCTGTTGCTTTGGAAAGAATCTTCAGAACTGTAACCACCCCCTTATCACACAAACTGTAAGAAGGAAAGAAGGTTTGGAAAATGATGATGTTCCAGCAGAGGAGGTATTACAGCAGGCTGCCGGGTGGCATTAAATCACAGAGGTGGCACGGAGTACATTGTGCCACATTGAGAAACGGATTCCCTTTTCCTATCTGACCTATTTCAACAAAGAGAGACTCAGGTTGGTGCTAATCTGTCTTTAACACCTGTTAAAAATCCCTTTATAACAATGAGAGAGTAGGAAAAAAGAAAGGCGATACAAGGACAAATTTAAAGAGAGAGAGAGAGAGAGAGAGAGTAGGTCTTGGGCTCTGAGAAGCATCCACAGTCAGTGAGAGAGTAATCTCCGCTTCTGTTTTCGTTGTACTAAATGATTACGTTTACCAGGTGGTAAGCTATGACAAGCAACACCAGTTTTCCAGTTAGGATAGGATATGCTTGTCCCCCCATTTTAAAATAAATTTCCTTAGTTTAAAAATAATTTTGTTAAAGAAAATCTTAACAAATAGCCACTTGATTTGTGCAAAAGGCATCATGAGGGGAAAATGATCTTTTCAAAAAATGGTCCAATGGCCGGGTAAGGTGGCTCACGCCTGTAATCCTAGCACTCTGGGAGGCCGAGGTGGGAGGATCGCTTGAGCTCAGGAATTCGAGAACAGCCTGAGCAAGAGGGAGACCCCATCTCTACTAAAAATGGAAAAATTAGCCGGGCATGGTGGCGCATGCCTGTAGTCCCAGCTATTTGGGAGGCTGAGGCAGGAGGATTGCTTGAGCCCAGGAGTTGGAGGTTGCTGTGATCAAGGCTGATGTCACGGCACTCTAGCCCTGGTGACAGAGCAAGACTCTGTCTCAAAAAACAAAAACAAACAAAAAAAATGGTCCAAGAGCAACTCAACATTTATATGGGAAGAAAATGAACCTGGACCCCTACCTTGCACCACCCACAGAAATTAATTCAAGACCTAAATGAGGAAGATAAATTATAAAGCTTCTAGAACAAAACAAAGGAGAAAATCTTGATGATGTCAGCAAGGCACAGAAAGCACTAATCATCAAAGAAACAACGGATAAAGATAGTATGGAAGTATAGAGACGGCAGAGGGTGGTGGATAATGCAGTATTGCTGGGGCGTGTGAGGAGGGGCCCAGCCAGCCCAGGCACTCATTTGATGCCCCAAAGAAGAGTAAGGCGTATTCAAAATTGGAGCCAGTGGCCAACAGAACTGGGACTCAAACCAGGGAACCTGGAATAGGCTTCCAGTTCATCTAATTTCTTTTTTAAATTAATTAATTATTTTTAAAGATATGGGGTCTTGCTATGTTGTCCAGTCTGGCCTTGTAACTCCCGGGCTCAAGTGATCCTCCTACCTCGGCCTCCCAAAGTACTGGGATTACAGGTGTGAGCCACCATGCCCAGCATTCTGGCTCATCACACTTAGCCTGCCTATTCCGCAGGGAGATAGAGGCCTGGGACCTGCCCAAGGTCCCCCAGTGCATGGAGGAGAAGACCTAGGCCCAGCCCTGTTCCTCCCTCCATTCCTCTCCCGGGCCTACCTGTGTCAGATGCTGCTCAGAGGCAAAGCCAAGGCCGTAGACAGTGTTGGCACGACTGTCTGCCCATTGCCCAAACTTCTGGGAGGTTTTGGTAAAGGTCATGTTGGGGGTGACGGTGCTGTTAATGATGGCCTGGGCAGGGGTGCAAAACAAAGTTCAAGGTTGATGGGACTGATAATAACAAACATGAAACCCCCTGTATCACCTGCGTCAGGGGCTCGGAGCCCTGAGCCATTTTAGGAGAGAGAAACTGAGGCCCAGGAAGGCTCAGGGTTTCCCATCCCTTGTGGCAAACAGCAAGGCCTGTCACCTGGTGTCTATGCCCCACCCAGACCCTGCCTGGACCTTGGCACCCCCGATGCTGATGATGCGGTAGACATTGCGGGTGGCATCGTAGAAATAGGAGACAGTGAGCGCGTGCTTGCCCGCTGGGATCCAGTTCCGCTTGGTGGCCGGGTCAATCTGGAACACGTGCGCCCGTGTGCTGAAGATGGGCTGCTCCCTGCGTGGGGAGAGGGTGCTCAGTGGGGGCCAGGCACCCCCGCCCAGAAGCTCAGAGCCAGGCTGGGGGAGCTGGGAACTCACCTGGCTGTGGACATTGGTCAGGCTGGGCTGGGAAGGCTCTAAGCGGCAGCCAGAGGGGAGGCAGGAGCCGCTGGCTTGGCTCCTGGGGAGAAAGGGGGCCTGTGAGTGTCCCTCAGGCCTGGCTGAGGAAGGCCAAGCATGTCCAACCTCAGGACCCACCGCCAGGTGCACCGTTCACAGAACTTCCAGCCAAAAGGCAAGAGAATTAGTATAGATGACTACACTAGCCAGAGGACGCCATCTTTCTTCATCTGGGGGAAGCCCTGAAACACCCTGGGCAGGAGGACATGGCTCTCTGAGAGCAGTCAAGTGGCCCCAGACATCCCAGTGAAAATTCTCATTGTCCTGGTTACTGGACGCCAAGTGAAGCCCCTGCATCCTGGGACTGGGCCGGGACAGCCAAGGCCCACGCTGCCCAGTCCATTCCGCCACGTTCACCCATCACGTCCCAGGGTAGGGCCTTCCATCAAAAAGTGGAGCGTGGACAGGTGCTTACTGGGAGACCAGTTCCCCACTAGCCCGGAGAGGAACCTCTCGGCCCCCATCCCAGGGCAGAGGCACGCCTTGGAGTCAGAGTCCAAATCCCCAGGGAGCCCCCAGCCTAGTTGAAAAGACAAGATACAGCCAAACGGCAAACTCCCCCAGTCCACCGTGGGGGGCAGGACAGAATCCAGGATGGGAGACTGAGGCTCCCCAACCTCCCATCTGGTTCCGCTAGCCGCCAACCCAGGAAGCCAGGAACGATGCTGGGAGGGGACTTCCTGATCCTCCCCCTGTACCCCAAAACCTGCATCCAGGGGATTTGCAGGGGACCCAGGAGGAGATTGGGGGAGGGGAGGCCCCAGCCCAGCGGCCTCCGTGGTCAGAGGCGGGTGCCCCCCATCCTGTCCTGGGCAGCTGCTGTCCAGGTCACAGGGTCTGAAACCGGAGTCCCCGAGTGGAGGAGGGGTGGCAGGTCTGGCCTGGGTTGGGGGCGGGTCTGGGCCGCCGAGGTTGCAGAGGTTGCAGATGTTGCAGCGGCGGTGCACGGGGATCCCCGGAACCCAGGCCCTTCCGGTCCGGCCGCTCCTGCCGCGACTTGCGGCATTTGGGGAAAGTTACTCACCAACTAGTCATGCGCCTCGGACGCCGCCGGACGCGGGGCTCCCGGAGGGGGGGTCCGACACCGCCCGGTGACAGGAATCCCCAATCAGGCCGGTGGGTGAGGCCCCGTCCCACGCGCCCCACTTCAGGGGGGCCTGATATTCATTCAGGATCCAGTCCTCACCCGCATCAGGAGGACATCAGTGCGCACCCCAACTTCGGGACGCGCGCCCCGACCGTGGAACTTCCGAGATCCCCGCGATGTCCCCCGACTCTGGGTCCAGAACTTCGGGGACACCTCCTCTACAACCCCAGGTCCGTAACTTCGTGGACCCCCTCCCGCGCTGCCACCTCTAACCCCAGATCCAGAACTTGGAGACCCCCGCCTTGTACCCAACTCCTAAACTTCGAGGACCCCCCTGCCACCCCTCCAGTCCCCTGTCCGGAATTCCGGGACCCCTCCCGCACTATTCCACCACCCCAGGTCCAAAACTTCGGGGACGCCTTCGCAGCCTCCTCCAACGCCGGGTCCAGAACTTTGGGAACCTCCCGCGCAGTCCCCGCCCCGACCCCGACTCCAGAACTTCGGGACCCCAGCGCTTTCCCCAGCCCTGGTACTCGGGGGCCTCGCACGGCCCCCAGGCCCCGCGGCCGGAACTTCGGGGGCCCCCGCGCCCTCCCGTGTCCCCGGGACTCCAAGGCCCCCGCGCTCCCGGCGCAGGCTCGGCCGGCCGGGCTCACCCTGCCGGGTCGGCGCCCCGCGAGTGTCCGGGCGCCGGTCGGGTGCGGCCCCGGCGCTGACTCCGCGCAGCCGGGCGCCCCGCTCGCTCCCTGGCTCCCCGGCCCGCGCCCTCCGCGCCGCCCTCCGCGCCGCCCGCGCCTTTGTCTGCGCCGCCGCCGCCGCCCGCGCCGCCTCCGGTCCCATCGCGGCCGGTCCCGACGCGGCCGCCGCCCGCCCCGCCTCCCGGGCCGCCGAGGCCGCCCCGCTGCGCCCCCTGCCGGCCCCTGCAGCCGGGGGCGCGGAGGGGGAGGGGCCGCGGGGTGGGGGGCTGGGGCGGGGGTGGAGGCGGAGGGCCAGGGTCGGGAGCAGGGGGTGGGGACAAAGAGGCAGACATCCGGGATGAGAAAGGGACCAGGGACAGGCGGAGACAGACAAGGAGACAGGAAGCACATGGACAAACAGCTGGACGCATAGAGCTGCGGCCGCCCCCTCCTTTCACCTTCTCAGGGGCAGCCCTGACCTTTCAGGTCGCTGCTGCCACTACCTGGGGTCATGACCTCGGGCCTGTGACGGGGCAAGGTTCCTCCTGGCCTGCCTGACGGGAGTGGAGGTGCCGGGTTGGGGCGCGGGGCGCCGGGGAGTGAGGCCTAGGGTCTGCATACAGTAGGCGCTCAGCGAGCGTTGCCAGGAGTCGAAGGAGACCCCAGTGGGGGAGGGACCGGAAGCCAGGCAAAGAGAGCGAAGCCTTCCCACCTGTTCTTCTGCCGGCCCTGATCCGTGGCAGGGACATCTGTCCACCTCTGTCCCCCTCCCGAGAAAATGATAAAAATGCCCACTATGGTTGGATTGAGGTTATTATTGCTGCTGTTTAGGGGGTCCAGAATCCAAGGGGTGAGGGAACGTCAGTGTCCAGTGTGTCCCCTCAAGCTCTGCTGGCCTGGGTTTGTCACCTCTGGTCACAGGGGGGCCCCCTTACTACACTTGGTGCTTCAGGAGCTGAGCTGGGATCCACCTCCCCAGGCGGAAGCCCAACCGAGGGTCCCACATGTCAATTCCGTTGCAGCCCTTTCTCTGGCTTCTTCCCCAAAGTCACACAGTGCCATCGGGTTCATGGGCAGAGGCCGTGTGGGTCCTCAGAACCCAGGCCTGCATTCCCGGGAGCTCTGAGCCTCGCGGTTGAGTTTTCCAGCAACTTGAGACATCTGTCCTTTTCATGTCTGAGACCTCCACTCATGTCCCCTCTCTCTGGTTTGTTTGTTTGTTTGTTTGTCTGTCTTCAAGGCAGGCTTTCACTCTGTCACTTGGGCTAGAGTGCGGTGGCGTCATCACAGCTCACTGTAGCCTCCAACTCCTTCCTGCTTCAGCCTCCCAAGCAGCTGGGACTGCAGGCATGAACCACCACACCTGGCTAATTTTTCTGTGTTTTGTAGAGACGGGGGTCTCGCTCTTGCTCAGGCTGGTCTCGAACTGCTGACCTCAAGCGATCCTCCCCCCTCGGCCTCCAGAGTGCTAGGATTACAGGCGTGCGCCACCACGCTAGGCCTCCTATTCTTTTATTTCTGTTTCCTCCTAACAAAAATCAACACGTCTGTGCAGATAGGTTCCTTCAAATGACCTGTAGGTGGATTCCAAATCATGTTGTCTCTGGAGACTTACTCCCAGGTCAAGATCTGGAGTCTCCTCCTGCAGGTCTCTGCCCAAGCTGTTCCCTCCACCTGGAATGGCCTCTCTGCTGGCATCTGTCCTGCCGCGTCCTTCCAGGCTCAGCCCCTCCGCCCCCTCGCGCCGTCTGGGAAGCCTCTCTGACTATCCTCGGCTTGCAGGGGAACTTGCCCTCCCCTGCCCCACGTCCCAGTCCCTTCCTGTGACTCCTCTAGGGCTGGCCCATCCATCCCGGAGCCCCAGTCTGACCCAGCATGACAGTGACTGTCTGTCAGTGGGGGAAACTGAGGCACAGACTTGGTTTCCCCAGCTGCTTCTAACTTCACGAGGCGTGTGCACAAGGGAAGAATTTGGCTTCGCTGTCAGGCCTGAAGCCACGAAATACTTGAACACTGTGTGGAACAAAGAAAAGACCGTCTGTTCTGTGCAGAGAGTGACTTTTCCTTATTACCAACAAAATAATTTAAAAAAAAAAAAAAAGTATCTAGGAAAGCTGCCAGCAGGGCCGAGGCTTCTGGAAGCCGCTCAGAGTTTGCTAAGTGCCCGGCCAGCTGCAGAGCTGGGGCCATGTGGCTATTCTATGGGGGTGGCAGGTGAGGGGCCCAGGTTTGCCCCCGGTGTGGGTGAAAGCAGCAATGTGAGCGAGAAGCAGGCCTCTGGGAGGGGCCAGGACAGTGCTGGCCTTGAGCAGCCCTGACCTGTAGCTGTCTCAGCCAAATCCAGGCCGAGGCATTGGCTTCCTCAGTGTGGACCTCAGTTTTCTCACCCGGAGAATGGGCTGATGCTTGCAGAGCTGGAGGGACAGGGAGGGGCAGGGAGGCAACATCAGCAGCTTCTCTGTCCCGCAGGTATAGACAGGTAGAGGGCTGCCCTGAGCTGCTGTTCCCACCCCAACCAGAGCCCCCTTCTGCCTGGGCCTTGAGGCCTCTCTTCCCAGGAACTGGGAATGTCCTTGCAGGGCAGACAGAGGCAGTGTCTAAAAGCAACAGGTTTCCTTCGAGCCTGAGGAATGGTGTAAAGGAATGAACTTCCTGTCACAGGAGAGACCAAGCAGGGGTCCGGACAGCTTGTTTAGCACTAGGGAAGCTCTGGTCTCTGCCTAAATCCGAACCAACCTTTGGGCTGAAGCGGAACTGTCTCTCCTATCCATAGGGCTCCCATTCCACCAGCGCAGGGGCAGTCCTGTCACTCTTCCCCAAGGCTGGGTGCCCGATGTCCCAGCGTGGGTCTCGGTGACTACTTCAGACCTGTTTATGGCAGGAATCGGTTCCCGTTCACCCCTTACACGGCTCAGTCCCAGCACCTAGAATAAACCTGGCCCTGCGACGGATCCCCATGAGTGCCTTCCGAAATAGGGGACCCCCGGGCTCCAGCCTTGGACCTTGGTGGCCTCTGGAGTCACATGAGCCAGGAGTGAATCCCAGCCCTGCCTCTCACCAGCAGTGCAGCCCTGAGGAAGTCACTGCCCCTCTGTTTCCCTGTCCATAAAATGGGCATATGAGTGGTGCCCACTTCTGAGGTTTACTGTAAAGATTCAATGAGTTCTTATGACTGTAGGCGCTTAATAAATGCTTGCCATTAGAAACATTATATTTATTCTTGGTATGTGATTTTGATCCTGAGCCAAGTTCTTACAATTTTCTTTTTTAGCAGTTGAAGGACCCCAACCAGGCATGAGCTCTTAAGGATAGCAGTGGGTCCAACCTGACATGATATCCTCTACATCTTTACCTCCCAGACCCTCATGTGCCCCCTCCAGCCACCCTCTTCTTCCTTCTCCCCAGTCCCCCAGCCATAGCTAGTTGGGCCAACCTCCAGACCTTATCCTCCTTGCAAACTCCTATTCATCCCTCAAAGCCCCACCTCCAATGCCCTCTCTTCCAAGAAGCCCTCCTTCCTCTTCCTCTAGACTCTCCCCAGTCTTCTTTTCTCCTTCTGGCCCAGCCCTGACCCCACGGGGCTGGGAGTTTCTGTGTTCAGCTCTGACCACCCCACCCCCCCACAAGCCTGAGTGTACCTCAAAGGGCTGAAACCAGGGATGAGGCTTCTCTAAGGTTTGTTGTCTCCTAGCACAGGGTGGGCACACAGGGAGCCCGCGAAGGGAAGTTTGATGACACCATAATATTGGTGATTTTGGATCACTTAAAGGAGACCCTGCCTTAAATTCAGAACTTGACTTTTGCCCAAGGCCAGAGTTATTTCATTCAACAAACAGCCCCCAGGAGGCAAGGAAGCCAGGCTCCCTCCGGCCCAAGAAAGAAGGGGTTAGAGGGAGGCCTCCGGCACTGGGTCGTGAGCTTGAGGGACCAGGACCAGGGTGGGTTGGGGGTGAAGGAGGCAGCACTCGAGACCCCCCTGAGCACTAAACCTGGATTGGAGGTTCAGTTCCCGCAGATCTAATTACCCTAATTTGCCACATGCACTAATTACCTCCTGGGTGCCAGGTGGCTGGGCGGGGCTGCCCCATTTTCTGGAGGTAGGTCGGGGCCCGATTATTTTTGGCTGCATCGTCCTTGAAGGCTCCAACATCCGCCTGCATGAAGGGCAGAAAGTGGGGCGGAGAAATTGCGGCCACGTCAGGAAGGATGCTGGGTGGTGCGGGGGTCAGGTGGCCTTGGAGCTCCCTGAGCGGGAGGCTTGGGACCAAGGCCTGAGGGTCTCTGCCACCCAGCCAGAGGCAGCAGGATCTGGAGGAGCTAAGAATCTGCCAGCTCCACGGTGGACTGGTTTTTAATGTGACATTGTTGCTGGAAGAGGGGTTGTGTGTGTGCGGAGGGGGTTATCAGACCAGCCTGGGTTTGAATCCTGAAACCCCCCAGCTTGCTGTGTCTCCCTGGGCATGTGACCTTTCATGAACTCCTTACACTTTTCCTGAGGGATGGAATGGACATGATAATTCTCAAAGGGTGTCTGGGCAGAGGGCACAGCACGTGCAAAGGCCCTGAGGTAGGGACCAGCTGGGTATGTTGGAGGAACAGCGGGGAGGCTGCTGGGGGGGTCAGAGTAGAGTGAGTGGGAAGAAAGTGTGGGTGGTGCTGAGACCTGGGGCGGGGTGTCACAGGAGCTGAGCAGAGCAGAGCCTCGTGGGC